>PVJO010025965.1:0-21866 GCA_004026905.1 Hystrix cristata
GCCCAGCTAGTGTGTTTCAACACTTTCTCTTAGAGAAGTAGGAAATGTGGCCACTTCTGGTTCCTGACTCCCATGTCTTCTGGTCTTACAACCAGACAATAAGTCTCTTTGAAGTCCTGGGGAGTGACCCTGATGGGTTGATTTTAGGTACGAGCCCACCCCTCACTCATCTAATTATACGAAGAGTGGTAGAATAGTGCAAAGCCATATTTCTCACTAGAACCGCATGATGATTAAATGACAAACCAAAATGATTGCTATCAAAAACCTAAGGCTAATAGTCCTGTACTAGACTTGTATTGCCCCATAATTAATCATCTCCAAACTTAGTGACTTGAAACAATAATAAGCATTTATGATCTCACATCATCTCTGTGGTTTGAAATTTGGGACTGGCTTACTTGAGTGGTTCTAGTTCAGGACCTCTCATGGCATTGCAGCCCAAGATGTTGCTGGGGCTGTAGTCACCTCGCCCTGGGCTTTGCTGGCACCCTACTCCAGGTGCGACTCTCCAAGGCCGACGCAACCCAGTGACTGTTGTCTCCCAGGACCAGCAATTCAAAGGTGCAAGGTGAAACTCCAGTGTCTTGATAGTCGCACTCCCCCTAGTCTGCAGTAGCCTTTCACTATGTATGTGTGACCTTTTGACTATAGAAGGGAGTGATCCAAGGAGGTGGGTCCCGGAGGAGAGAGAGAATCAGTAGGGGACATATCTTGTGGGCAGGCGACCACATTCCCCAAGTGCGTCTTTGTGTAGAAATAGGATGTTATATGCCATGTAAAGAAAAGGGTCTTGTGGTCGGGTCAGTTTGAGAATAGACGTTTTAAGCTGGGTTCTTTGCTGTAGTTTTTCTGTAGAGCTTTTAGGGCACTGATGCTGACTTTGAATTTCTGCATGAGTGATAAATACCAAAGCACAGCTCCTTCTCGTCCCCAAATTTTCCATAAGTGGGACCTTCTCCCCTCCTCCTTCCCCTTCCTTCCCCTCTGAGAGCTTATTGGGATGCTGCCTTCTCCTGTTACAAGTGCAAAGCCCCAGCATGGGCTGGCTTGGAGTTAGTCATTCTTGACCTTCTGAAGGCTTCCGTTCACTTGGGCAGGGCACATCATAGACCTAGGAGTGTCTAAAAAGTGAAGGAACATATTTCCTCGTGCAGTGTGTCTCTAACTCTGAGGGAGTTCTGCTGTTCTTGGCCACCTTGGTGCTGGGTGATGAGCCACACGGTGGCACACACTGAAGCCAGTGATCATCCATACGTGAAAGTTCAGGCTGCTACTTTAGAACACATCTGTGGGTAGAACAAAAGGTACAGGTTTGTGCCATCTTGGGCTTTGAATTTTTTTCCAACAAACCCTGAACTCTTCAGTTTCCAGACCTTTTCCCGTGTCCTCCTAGTTGAGTGTTTTTTGTTCTTACAGTTTATTTTTTCATGGCAGTAACTCAATTTATTTGAAGTATTTTATTACGTTTTTGCGAGTTGCTCACACAGTCTTGAATTATTTATTTCATTGTAAACAAGAGGTGTGATGTATGTGCAGGATCCCACACCATATGTGTTTATGGAAATGTGCTCATTGACATGTGGTTTCCAAGCATAGCAGCTGGTCCTATGCATTTTTTATAATACTTGCATCAAGCCCAGTACTTGGCCTCCATCCTCTGATGATTTTTTCAGTTAAGATCATTTTCCCTCTTATGTTTTTGATAAGTGATAATTTTTTAATATTGAGGAACAAAAAGCATCTAAATTAAAAATAAGAAGGGTCAATAAAAGCAGTAAAAATATCTTCCCTGAGTTCTTTAATTTCCATTAAAGAACATGCTTTTCATTTTAATTATTTTATTTTTTATCAGTATATGTTTGCAACAGATAATTATTACATTCATTGCGGGAAGTTGGTACACGAACATAACACATCTTAATTCTGTTTATGTCCCTTCCCCCCCCTTCCCATTTGCAAAAGATCTCTTTCTCTCTGTTTCCTATTGTCTATCTCTTATTTTTTTTTTTGCTTTTTATTTATATTTTGGGTCTCATAGAAACCATTGGATATCAGGTATATCCACTTTCCTACAAATGACTCAAATTTATTCTTTATAGCAGAGTAGTACTCCACTATGTGTAAATACCACGTTTTACTCATCCCTTCATCTGTTGGTAGACATATGGGCTGCAAGATGTGGCTATTGTGAATTGGCAGAACATGCTTTTTAAAAGAACTGGGGGCGAGGGGTGTGTGTAGCTCAGTGGCAGAGCACTTGCTTAGCCTATGTGAAGCCCTGGGTTCAGTCCTCAGCACTGAAAAATGAAACAGAACAACAAAGATAAATGAACAAACTAACAAAAGCGAGCTGAAGGTGGTGCATTTAGAAGATCGAGGTCTAATGCATGTTACTGCACATGGAAAAAGTTTACTCAACCTGTGATTCACACAGGAGTCCAGGTCTCATAAAAGCTGTGAAAATAAATAAAATCTTCCTCTTCCTCCTCCTTCTCTGGCTTACTCTGGGTTTCTGCTCACAGTGCTCTCGGTCAGCCTGCCTTCCCGCCCAAAAGGGAATTTCACGGTATCCACTGTTGCATAACGACTTCTTTAAAACTACAAATCGGCCTTACCATCCTTTGGTTGTCTCCAAGGAGGGAGGACTTAATAAATCCCTAAAGACTGGTGTGGATACAGCCACTGATTTCAGAAAACGAATCACCCAATGAGCTAGTGTTTTTCTATCTTCTTAAAATAGCACAATCTAGTATTAATTACATTTCCTGAGTTCTCAAAACTAGAGAATCGGGTCTCTCTAGGGGAACTACTTCTTGATTTTCTACAACATACATTGGTTCAAATGCAGAAGAGGAAGCACACTCATATCGACTGTAAAATCTGATGATTTCGAAACCAGAAGAGGGGCCCAAGTGCCTCCAAAGGTTGGACATGAAGGTCCATCTCCCTAGTGTGGTTTGCAAACCACTGATGAGCAGGATGCAAGATGATTTAGGTGGTGTATGGCTCAGTTCTCAAAATTTGTTTCCTTTAGTGCTGGAGATCAAACCTAGCATGTGTGTGTGCTAAGTGGCATTGTACACCCCCACAGCCCCAAATGCAAAACATTTAATCGTTACATACCTATTGCACTGGGTTGGATAGTGTGCCTCTCCAAATTTATGTCTGTCTACACCCTCAGAATATAACATTACTTGGAAACAGGGTCTTTGCAGGAGTGGTTAAACAAAGATCTCCATATGAGATAATATTGGATTTAGGGGGTCTCTAAATCCAATGACTGATAAAAGAAAGGAGGGGGATATTTGAATACAGGGACACCCAGAGAGATAAAGGTCACATGAACATGGAGGTAGAGAGTAGAATGATGTGTCTATAAGCCATGGGACAGTGAGGAGCCAGGATGGGGCATGAGCAAGTCCTCCGAGCTCAGAGCCTTTGGAAGGAACCAATCTTGCCAACACTTTCAATTTTCGTTTTGTTTTGTTTTTGAGACAAGGTCTCACTCTGTAATTCAGGCTGGCCTTGAACTCCCAGTGATCCTCCTGCCTCAGCCTCTTGAGTGTTAGGATTATAGGCATGAGCTGCCATGGCTGGCTAACACCTTCATTTTGAATTTATGGCATTCAGAACTGAGGGAGCGTACATTTTTATTCTCTTGCTCCCCTTCTCTCTCTTTCTTTCCTCTTCCTTCCTTCCTCTCTTTTTTATCTCCTCCCTTCCCTCCCCTCCCCCTCTACTCTTCTTGTCCCCCCACTCCATTTCTGTTGTTTTAAGTCACCTAGTTTCAGTAATTTATTATGGCAGCTCCTCAGAAATGAATATACTTTAAAAGATGTCTTATACAAAATGCACCTGGATATACAAAATCTGTGATTTCATGACTATTACTGGTAGTCCCCAAATTTACTTAGGCAGTAAAAAATACATTGATCTTTCTCTCTGTCTCTCTCTCTCTCTCTTTCCTTGCTGAGACAAAATACCTGACATCTGAAGTTAAAAGAGGAAAAGTTTATTTAGCTCACAGTTTATAGAGATTTCAGTTCATAGTTGGCTGGCTCCAAGGCAGGGTGGCATGGCAGAGGGGCATCGCAGAGAAGAAACTGTTCACGGCAGGCAGAAGGCAGCAAGGCAAGCCAGGGGTTGGCAAGCCTCTTTCTGTCCCTTATATTTTATCCAAGCTACCCACTCTTAATCCTAGTACCCTTAATCCTAGTATCACATCCTTGATCCCAGCAGAACCATGCCAAACTGATCGGTGGACTAATTTAGTAATCACACACTCTAGATCCAGCTGTCTCTTAACCACATGAGGCTTTGGGGGGACATCTAGGCACAAATCATAACATGTATCTTCCTGTAGAAGATAGGAAGATATTGCAGAAATGGCGTGGATTGCCCACAGATGGAAGACTGATTGGGCAAAACTTGTTGCTCTGTCACCCTAGAGAGGTGTCAAAGAAATCTGGGCCAACTCTTATCTCTGTCACTCATCGCCTTTGTGACTTTGGGTGCAATGTGATTCATGGCCTGGAGAAGCTCTGTCTTCCTCAGTAGTAAAATGGGGAATGTGAACCCCATTTTAATCCTATTCACAGAACCACTTCACAAAACTTATGTGGGGATTGAATTCTTTTATCTTCAGCCTTGAAGATTGAAAGCTTAGTTATCTGAACCAGCTTAGCTGAGTGTGGGGGTGGGGGCTCCTGGCAGCCAGACTGAGGTACAAAAGGACGTGTTGTAACCAGTGCCCTCAACTGCTTGTGGGTGGCAAACATATAGGTTTGAGCAATGCAGGAAGTGAGCTGTGGTAAAGCTGTAGGAACAGATGCAAAGGCCCCCGGTGAATCACAGCAGAAACCAAATTCCTATTTTTGGGGGGGGGTCTGACACATTTTATAAGTTATGATGGCTTTGACTCCTCCCTTTTTTCAGTACTACCACCTCAGTTCATAGAAGTGAGGGAAAGAACTCCGGAAGTGATCTGATACAACTTAGATGCGTGTGTATTTAAGAAAGTTTAGGGAAAGTTTGCAATTTCAGTGCCGAGCTCTAGAAACACTCTAGGATGGTTTACTAAGCTGAAGACATTTAGAAAAGACTATGGCGATCACAGAGAGTCATGAGGATTTGCTGGGACTCAGAACTGTTTTGACAAATTAAGTGAATCCTCAGTTGGAAACAGTGAGGTGAGCTGGAGCTCACGTCCACGTAGAGCTTCCGATGTCTGTTGGTGCAGCCGGTGTGTGCACATCGTGCCGAGTGCACTCTCATCTAGTCAGCCTGACACTCCGGAGGCAGTATTGCAATTAACATTCTTATTTTTCAGATGGAAAACTGAGGCTTGGACAAGTGAAATAACTTGCCCCAGATCAGACAAGAAGAGGTTAAGTAATTCATTTAAGACCATCAAATAAGGGAGTCTCCCTCTGGAGTCTGCGCTCTTTTTTTTTTCATTTTGGTACTGAGGATTAAACCCAGAGGCACTTTACCACTGAGCTCCAGCTCCAGCCCTTTTTATTTTTCATTTTGAGACAGTCTCATAAGTTGCCCTGTCTGCCCTTGAACTGAGTAGCTGGGATTACGGTTGTGCAACAGTGCTCTGGGTCGTAGCTTGCACTCTTCACCTCCATATTGTGCTCTGTAGAAGTTTAAAGAATGTAGAAATAGGGCTGGGGGTGTGGCTCAGTGGTAGAGCGCTTGCCTAGCCCGGGTGAAGTCCTGGAGTCCATCCCTACCACTGAGAAAAAAAAAGGTACCAGAAGGGGACGAGGGTCCATAAATAGTGCAAGAAAAATAACTTGGTCTTTGATAGGTCTTACTTCAAGCACATTTCTGCCACTTAGCAGGTATTTGACCTCAGGGGCGCTCTTAGAACTCTGAATTCCAAGCGGATGCAGTCATATACCCCCATAGAATTCCTAGGCATTGAAATAAGATAGTATCTAACCATAAAATGGGAGCATAAGACACAACCAGCATTGTACCAAGTATTTTACCTAAACCCACAACATACTTAATCCTCACAACCATCCTCAGAGGCAGGCATGCTTATCACCCTTATTTTACAGATGAGAAAACTAAAGTTTAGAGAGATTTACCCAAGACTGCACGGCTGGCATGCGACAGAGCTAGCATTCAAACTCAGGCAGTCTGAGTCCAGGGCATGTACTCTCATTTGCTGTTTCCTATCCTCATTCCTGGCGTGGAAAAGACTTGGGAGCTGGAATGGAGACAGTGGCGGTATCCTATAATCATAGCAGCGGTGAAAATGTCAGTTCATATTGAGGGTACTTTTATACAAGGATGGGTTTCTCTGTTGCACTTTAACATGAATTTTTGTTCATCTTCGAAATGCTGTAGATTTTTGTTAATCTTATTTCCACTTTTCTGAAATTAGTCTATGTGATTGGCTTGGATTTCTACATATATATCTACCTGGCACAGACCAGGAGTAACCAGGACAATGTGCACTAGTGATGATAAAAGTAGGCATCGTTGTACCTTGTTCCTGAGTTTTGTGAAGATGCAGCCCAATAGTTTACTTCAGAATATTTGGAGATTGGGAGCAAGTTGATGATTGATGGTGAGTGATAGGTACCTAGTACTCGTTAATTTATTTTCTCTGTGTTTGTGTATGCTTGAAAATTACTGTCATAAAGAGGTGAAAAAATAGAGTCAAATAAAAAGAACAGGATTCATTTATTTGTAGGAGTCCCTCTTCAAATGATGGAACTCTCTTTCTTTTCCTAGCTTATTGTAAATTAATTATTTTATTAAGAATAAATATAGAATTAAATGTATCTTTAAAAAATACACATATGTTTTACAGTGTTAGGAATTGAACCCAGAGTCTCCTACATGCTAGGCAAGTGCTTTAACACTAAGCTATATCCTCTGCCCTAAAAATGCATTTTCTAAAGAAAAGATAAGACAGGATCCACTCATCTTAAAACACCAAGGGAAAAATTTTTGAGAATCTTAACATAAAAAATTGAGAACTCATTCACCAAATATTTAGATTTGCTTATTTCTCTTTCTTTCATCAACTGAGAGCTTTCCATAAGAGCAGCGGTGCCTCCAGGGTCTAGCACATTGCTGAAAATCAGAAGGAAATACATAATTAATGGATCACTGTTAGGTTTTTTAGGGAGAGGGAGATGTAGGTAAAGGACTCTGTGTTGCGCCTCCCAGCTGGGACACTTATTCCTCCAGCGGCTGGGATTAGATATACTTGGCTAACACTCTCCAGCTGCGAACTCTTTTCAGGAATTGCGCATGGCCGAAGAGGACCACTTTCCTCCAGGTCGGACCCAGCGCCCTTACCCAATACAGGACAGGTTGTAAGGCTGTCCCAGTTTCAGGGTCCCAGTAGGGTGGCTGAGTCTATATGACTCATACTGGCCAATGAAATGTGAGTAGTGTTAGGTGTGACTTCCTGGTGGAGATTTTGTACTTCGCTTTGTCTTATACTTCCGCTCTGGGATGTGTGGAAACGTTGGATTGTAACTGAGATGATCTTCCCAGAACCTTGAAAGTGGTATGTTTCTGACCAGATAGTGATATTTGAAGGAAGCAAAGAAAGAGAGTGGAAATATACGAATGGAAAGAGAAAGTTATGCTAATCTCAGTCTCACAAGGATACCCATGATAAATAAATATAAACTCAGGACAGCGTTGCTTGAGAGAGTAATTATGGATTAAGCGTTGCTTGAGAGAGTAATTATGGATTAACTATGTCGCTGGGTGCTGTGTGTACTGCATGGGGGTACATCTATGTATAGTGGGACTTGTCTCACAGAATGGCATTTGTAAAATTTAGAAAATTACAAAGGTGACATGCCTACACAGTTCTTTAAGGTATCCTTTTTTTCACCAGCACATCAAAATCCTTTTGAGTTGGTGTCTTTGCTTTGCCACGGCAGAGCTGAATGTGAGCTTTGTAGGATGTTGCCTCTACTTTTCCCAGGGATAGTCATTTTTAGTCCTTTACTAGGATGACTGTTACCATGCTTTGGAAATGCCTAAACCAAGAGTCTGTGTTATGGTTTGGACTCAAAATGTCCTCCAGAAGGCTCATATGTCAAAGGCTTAATCCCCAGTGCAGCAATGTTCAGAGGTGGGACCGAGTGTGGTAATCAGACCAGGAGGATGCTAACCTTACTGATGGATTACTCCACTGATGAGTTCATAGCTGAGTGGGTTATTAGGAGGTAAAGGAAATAAATCCCTGGGGGCATAATTTTGAAAGGTTTATCTTGTCTGTAGCCCTTTCCTCCCAGGCTCTTTTCTATGTTTTCAGCCATGAGATAAGTGGCTTTGCTCTACCACACTGTTTTACCATGATATTTCTGTCTTGCCATAGGCTGAGAAATGTGAAGCCACCTGACCATGGACTGAAACCTCTGAAACCATGAGCCAAAAGAAACCTATCCTTAATGTTGCTATTCTCAGGTATTTTGGCACAACAATAGAAAGCTAACTAACATCATGTACAAATGTTGGTCCATGGGCCAAATCCAACCTCTTGGCTGGTTTTAGATTGTGAAATATCAGCTTGCATTTAAATTTTACTTATATTATATTCATTAGTAGATAAAATGGTTCTTAAATTTTAAATAGTCCAACAATCAAAAAACTATTTTATGATACATAAAAATGATATGAAATCCAATTTTGATGTCCACAAATAATGTTTTATTGCTGAATAGCCATGTCCATTCATTTCTGTATTGCCTGTGGGTTCTTTTAGATTCTATGGCCCACAAAGCCTAAAATACTTTCCAGTGGGCTCTTTACAGGGAAAGTACGCTGACTGTTGCTAGGTATCTTAGATATATGAGTTTCTCCTCCTTTACATGATTCTTGACTTGAAATTGTTGTTGATGTCTTTGATGTGTTCCTGCAAGCCTGGTGGAGTGCATCTACAGTGGGCTCTTCTGTGGTCCTGTATTTGCTTTTTCTGGGCCAAACTTTTGAATACTTCAAGGAACAAAACCACTTTCTTCACTACCCTTCTGCCTGTGATGGAGTGTGCTCTGTTAGTCCATCTTCCTCCATGGTTCCCTGGGTTCTTTGAGGGAAGTCAGCTGAGTTTTAAAAAAATGGAAATCTAACCTCTTAATTTATATCTTTTCTTTTCTACAACAACAAGCCTAGTGAGGATGGATTGGAGTGTCTTTTACCTTTTTTTTCTTCATGGATCAGATTTCTCTATTCCTAAAATACTCTCCTAGATATTTCTCCTGTGGGTTTTCTACCTAGTGAGTGATTTAAAGTTAAGGAGTCCTGGCTTTGCCTAAAGCATTATTGTCTACATACTTCTTATCTTGTGTGCCTTCAACCTCCTAAAATGTGTAATCCCATATCTAAGGAATATTCTCCTGTCAGATCAGCACCTCATCTAGACCTGGCCTCAGTCCGCTTGAGTCTCAGTCTCTCATTCTCTGTGCCTGTGTCTCTGTCTATGTCTGTCTCTCTCCCCACCTCTTAGAGTCCTATGTTTGTAAAATCCCCAAGCTTGTTTCCTCAGAACAAATGCAATCTCCTTTACAAATAACCATGTCAGGCTGCGTGTGTAGCTCTGTGGTAGAGTGCTGGTCTAGCATGTGCAAGGCCCTGGGTTTGATCCCCAGCTTGGCACAGAACAAATGAACGAATACAACCATGACATCTTGAAACTTGGTGAGGTTTTAAGGATTCTTAAAAATCTCTGTCTCAGCCTTCTTTCTCCAATTTGCTCACGTACTCTGGCGGAATTGCCTGATGTAGCATTCGCAGTCCTCAGAGTGGCTCCGTGATTCCTTTCCTGATGGACTCAAACAACTTAGCAGGTGCTCCAGAGTAGTTTTCTGACCTAGGATCCTTTTGAGGATCTATCAGTTTGGTAGTGCTGCTATAACACAGTACCACACGAATTGTCCTCATTCTGAGTCCAGACGTTATTTTGGAGGGTCGGTTCATTCTGAGATGGCTGTCTTCTCCTTGCGTCTCTTTACATCATCTCTCTAAACATGTTTGTGCCTGTGTATCAGTCACATTCCAGCACTGCAACAAAATGCCTGATGTCCACTACTTAAAGGAGAGGTTTATTTTGTCTCAGGTTTTCAGGAGTTCAGTCCAAGGTTGGCTGGCTCCAAGGCAGAAATGGCATGGTAGAAGGACATGGTGGAGGAAACCTGCTCAACCCATGGCAGTAAGGAGGGAGAGAGGGAAGGAGAGAGTGAGAGCGAGAGCAAGAGAGAGAGAGCGAGAGAGAGGCCTGGAGAGATGAACACACCCTTCCAGTTTATCCCCCGGGTGACCCACCTGTTGGGACCAGGCCCCATGTCCTAAGAGCACATTCTGCGCTGAGCTCCTCAAAGGACCAATCCGCTGATGAATATAGTGCCCCCATGATTCAACCACCTCTTTGGAAAAAGCCTCATCTCTGAATGCATGAGACTTTTAGGGGATATTTTAGATCTAAACCCTAATAGCCTATGTCCTCACTTCCTGTTTCTGTAAGATCACTCTAATCCAGTATGACCTCATTTTAACCAATTAAACCCTGCTTTCAAATTAGGTCTTATTCTGAGATAACTGAAATTAGGACATCTATTTTTTGGGGGACACAATTCAGCCCATAACAGAGGTCACTTGAAGCTTCTCCCTGACACTGTGGCCCCTCTTCTGTTTATTTGTACCCCAAGTATCTGCTCTTCTGACGTCAATTCCTGTTCTCATTTTATGGTACAAATTTTGTGGACAACAGGATCGAAATATATATCCACTTTTTGGGATGTCTGAACTGACTGTGAAGATTTCTTATTTTTAAGTTTTTCTCTAGGGCTTCATGTCTTCTCTCAAGGAATTCTCTCTCTTTCTTGGGACTGCAACCTAATCAACCAGTGTTCCTTTATTTTTTGTTTCTTGCTCTCTGTGTTTGTTCTCCTAGTAAAACTGAAACAATGCCTATCTTTCCTTATTTCCTGAGCAAAACTGATTCCCAGAGACAGAGAATGTACCAGGTAGAGGCATTGTAAGTCATATTTGTTTTTTCTTTCGTTTTAAAATTTAATTTTTAAAGATTTAAAAATATTGTAGTAAAATATAGACAGCATGAAATTTACATCTTCATCATTTCCGAGTGTGCAGCTCAATAGTTTTAAGTGCATTCATGGATTGTGTTTAAATTACTCTTACCCTTTGATTCATGATCATTTCATTTTACTTGGCTTATAATACCATTTTTTGGAATTATTTCTCTTCTTCACGCCAAAAAGATGGCAGGCTCCATATAGAGCGATTGCCTATGTTCTTTTCTTCTCTAGTGTTTTATTATGAAAACTTTTAGAAATAAAAAAGAGTTGGAAGAAAAGTACAATGAGTGCTTAATGTCTACATTCAACAATAATATTTAATCGCATTTGAATTGCTTTGTCTCTCTGCATGTATATGTATACTTATATGTGCAAGTGTACATACTTACATATCTATATTTATGATTGTACATATGTGTATAAAATTATACACAATATACAGAATCTGCCAATTCACACTTTGGAAAAAGAAGAATAGTATGATGTTTTATCAACAGATGGTATTACCCTCATACAGGGAAACCCTAGAGGATGTTTATATTGCAGAAAACCCACCACACTACTGGCCCTTAGAGAAGAAATTGAAAATGCATGTGCAGCAAGTTTATCTTAGCAGAAGTTCACTGTACTAATAAATGTCTGGAAGCTAGTGGCCACTACTTTGAGCACCTCTTGTAACTGTAGGGGCCAAAGGTAATTTGTATTATTCTTATCATGACTCAATAATTTTATTTATTTATTTTTCTTTATTTAAATTTTATTTTAATGGTACATTTTAGATATACATAGTGATAACATTCATCATAGGGAATTTGTACCAGTACATGATATATCTTGCTGCTTCTTTTTTCCCCGTTTCCCTGCCCTCCCTTCAACCCCTCATCCATCCTTATTTACAAAAGTTTTGTTTACATTTTTTCCCTTCTATTCTTTTTCCTCTTGTCCTGCCATTCTTCCCCTCCCTTGCTTGTTCCCCTTCCCATTTGAACAATGTCTTCCCTTTCCCAAAATAATATATTTTAATCCTTATTTACACTTTCAGTTTCTCACACCAGAGAAACAATGAGGTATTTAAACATGTGTGTCCGACTTATTTCACTTAAGAATGGTCTCAAGATGCATCCATTTACCTAGAAATATCTCAAATTTATTATTCTTTATGGCAGAGTAGCACTCCATTGTATAAAAAAAATCTTCTTTATCCATTCATTGGTTGATGGGCATTTGGGCTGTTTCCAAGATTTAGCTATTACAAACTGTGTCGTTATAAAAATATGGGTGTGCATGTATCACTGTGGTATGATGCTTTTAATTCTTTTGAGAAGATACCAAGAAGGGGAATAGCTGGGTCAAATGGAATCTCTACTCCTAGTTTTTTGAGGAATCTCCACAGTGGTCGCACCAGTCTACATTTCCACCAACAGTGGAGAAGGGTTCTTTTTTCTCCACAGCCCCTCCAGCATTTGTTATTGGCTGATTTATTGATGATAGCCATTCTTTCTGGAGTGAGATGGAATCTCAGTGTCATTTTAATTTGCATCTCTCGAATGACCAGTGACGTTGAACATTTTTCGTATGTTTATTTGCTGTTTCTACTTCTTCATCTGAAAAGTATGACTCAATAAATTTAGTATTTTAATACTTACACAACTTTTTCTTTTCCTGAAGCATGTATACATTTTTTTGGCAGACTCTGTATACTTTTCTGTACCATCTGAAAGCAAACTGTGGCAGTCAGAACACTTTGCCCCTAATGTTCCAGCACTTTCAACATAAAAATACAGACATCCTCCTACGCAACAACATACCATTATCACATCAAAGAGAACGGACAAATTCCTTAATATAATCTAACCGTCTTTATTCAGACTTCCTTAGTCATCTCTAAATGTCTTCCAGAATTTTTACTTTTTAACATTTTGTTCTTTGAACCAGAACCAAACTAGGTTTATACAATGTATTCCAATTCTTTATTGTTTATCTGTTGGAATAATTTTTTACTCTTTTGTGGTTGAAGGCGAAATTTGGGTCAGTAAAATAAAATCAAAACCAAAATCCAGTGGATGTATAAAATTCACAAGTTACTGTGGACTAGTCAGGCAATTTCAGGAGATCTATAATCAACTGTTTCCTTGGCCCTAAAACAAGATGGAGAAGAATAGACTGTATTCCTCGGTCTGCTGAATTATCGCCACCTGTAAATACCAGATGCTACAAGAAAAAGGCCAGTTTTCTTTGGCCTGTGCACAGTTGACTGTCTTTTATAATTTCAAGTACTAGCTCGTTGCCTTTTATAAGACTAAAGAGGAAAAATGGTTCCACTCATGCTCGGTGGTGTAAAATAAAGTTTTTGTAAGATTTGCATGGTATGAAAATACTTTTTTTCTGGTAAACTATTCTTTGATTCACTTTCACCTGCTTAAATGTAAATCTGCCAGAAAACACTACACTACAGTCAATAGAAATCAGTTTTGTGTGTGTCAAGGTCAGCCAAAATATAATGTGTCACGGTGGTCAACACTTGTGGAAGTCCCTCTGCCTTCATTTTTCCAAATGCTGTTTCAGTTGCCCTTGTGTGATATAATCTCTCAGGATTTCCTGGTCAATATGGCAAGAGGCGGGGGAGAGTTGGGGTGAGGACTAATTCATGTTCCTTTCCAACTTCCTAAATTCAGAAATATTTGAGATGCAGATTAGGGGTCATTCAGGAGGTGGGAATGGGCTTGTGGTTGTAAAGTGGATTGGAGAATGCGGCTGTACCTAGTGCTGGGCGTCTCCTGCTGCCCGGTCTAGACTTGGGGTTAACCCAGAGGAGGAATTCGAGTGTTTAGAAGCAAACTCATACCCAGAATTGCCACCTTCCACCTGTGAGTCCAAATAGTGAGCAGAAAAAGCACAATTGGTTACTGTTTTAAAAAATGAACGTTTCTAATTTAAATACAGTAAAATCCCTCATTTTTGATATGTAGTTGAATGTGTCTTTTTTTTTTTGAATGTGTCTTGACAAATACACAGAATCACACAGCACCACAGTCAAGATACAGAACATCCCCATCACTCCAGGAGGTTCCTTCTGATACCTTTGCATTCAATCTCATCTCTCTCTCCACATAGTTTTGTTTCCAGAATGTTCTTTTTTTTTTTTTTTTTGGTGCTGGGGATCGAACTGTTCTTTTTTTTTTTTTGAGACAGGGTCTTTTTATATAGTGCAGGCTGCCTTTGAACTCACTATGTAGCCCAGGCTATCTTTGAACTCATAAAGCTCCTCCAGCCTCAGCCTCCCGAGTGCTGGGATTACAGGTGTGCACCACCATGACTTCCAGAATGTTCTATAAGTGGAACTGTGTGGTATGTGGCTTCCATGTTGTTGTGTGTGTCAGATGTTTGTTTCTTCCTATCGCTGAGTTTTCTTTCATTGTATGGATATACCCTGATTGGTTTATCTATTCACTAGTTGATGGATCTTCAGGCTGTTTCCAGTTTTGGGCTAGTAAGAATGAAGTTGCTAAACATTTGTGTAAGGGGTTTGTGTCAAGTAATGCTTTCATTTCTCTTAGGTAAATTTCCAAGCATGTTATTGTTAGATAGTGTGGTAAATGTATGTTTAATTTTGTAAGAAATGGTGCACTGCTTTTGAAAAATTGTTCTGCCCAATGGAGAAACAGGAACCAATGTACATTACACTTTCAACAATCGTGAGGCAGATAAATTTCTCACCTGGGGATGAGTAAGGTGTGGGGAGTGATGACAGAAATAGGACTTTATTGTAGGACTGCCAAACCTGGATGAATATTAAAATCTCATAGGAAGCTTTTATAAAGTTTGAAGCTGGTCTCCCAGCCTCATTCTTTGGAATTAATAGGTATTGGGAGGAACCTAGCTTTTAAAGAGCCACATATGATTAAAGATAAATTGAGGATTGAGAAGCACCGCTGTAGCGGAATACAAAAATATGGTGCCTGTGAAGTAGAGATGGCCTCTTAAAAAGCAAGAGACCATTTCCCGAATTAAAAAGAATGGGTAATGTGATAAAATTAGAGGTAACTTTCTTGGTATCATATGAGACTAATAACATTTTAGGTTCCACATATATTTAAAAATTCTAATGTTTCAGATTAATTTTAAAAAATATGTGCAAGAAAGTGAATAGCAATTCTGAGTTACTTAGGCTACTTTAAAGTCTAATTCAAAATATTTTATATTCTCATGTAAAAACTGAGTCAGCTACTCTTTTTCAAGAGTAAATATGTAAGAAGACTTGCAATCTTTTTTCTTTTTCTTTCTTTTTTTCCCTTTTTTCTTTTGTCTAACTGCTGAATCTTATAAGGACACTATCTGCTGAATGTAATCCTTTAGGATAAAGATAATTTCTATTTAAAATGATGCAATTTCTGTGAGAAATTCTAACCTAATTTTAGATTATGACTCATTTTTTTCATTTTTAAAATTTGATTTGAACAGAACACCTTTTAAAGCAGCTTTATGTATTATGGGGCCCATTTGAAAAAATTTTTACTCTCATGTTCTTTGTGGTTAGTTCTCAGTTCAGAATATCAACTTAGCTCTAAAAAGTTGAGGAATCATCGAAACAAAGTATAAATGATTCAAAGAAAATATCTCTGCTATTCACAGATGGCTTTCTCATTTTATTTATAAATAAAGTACAGAGAAGCAACTTCAGGATGATAATTACAAGAGCAAAAACAAGAGATTCACAGTCAATGATGAAATGAACTGTATCACTGGGCATAGGAAGCTCCATACTGACCAGTCTGGAGTTGAAACTAGATTAAGGACAAATTAACTGAATGTTTTGAAGTGTTTCTCCTTGGAGCATTTGTAGTACAAACTAAGAAATACCAATGCCTTTGTGTGTGCATGTGTGTGTGTGTGGCGCTGGGGATTGAGCTCAGGGCCTTATGCAGGTGCACTCTCCACCAATGAGCTATGTTCCCAGCCATTTATACTAGTTTTGAATCTCCAATGTCACATGACAGAACAAGAGGAAAGAGGAAGCAAAAAAGGAAGGTTCTTTATCATGAGAACTATCATATTTCATTGATGAAGAGAGAAAGAACAAACTATGCGAACATCATTATAGCAATGTCAACAGAACTTTAAATAAAAGGAAAAAATGCACTCAGGTTTTTGGTATCCCGAAATGAATCAGTTCTCCCCTCTCATTTTTTAGGAAGTTTTTATTCCAATATCTAGGCAGAACATTGTTTACTTAGCCATTTCCAAACTGTAGAGTACACAGCCTAGGTTTTTGATATTATAAATAGTGCCATAAAAATCTTTCTGCACACAGATTTTTAAATTTTAGGAAAAGCTTTTGGATTATTTGCTTAGCATAAATCCACAGTAATAGGAGTTTTGGATTGAAGGACATACATTTTTGTAGTTCTTCACTATGTTAACTGTTCTTTCATGAAGTGTCTTCATATCCACTTATTCTTTGCAAGTACAAGTATATTTCCTCACCAGTCCTGAGTATTCGAATTGGAAATTAAATTGGTATAAAGGGATGCATTGTTATTTTAATGATTATTTCTTTGATTATTGGAGAGGCTGAACATTTTCTTGTATTTGTATTTATTATTTATAATTTTCATTTTTTAATGTGAACTGTTTCTGTTACATATTCATTTGTGCAATAATGTTGTTAGCTTTTACTAGCAGTAATATAAATATTCATGTTTTGCTTGTTTAATTGCTGCTATATTTGGACCTGGAATATTCCCTGAAGCCCTGGCGTTAAAGGCTTGCTCCTCAGCTTGGTGTTTTGGAAAGTGGTGGAACCTTTAAGAGGTGGGGGCTAGTGGGTAGTGAGGTCACTGAGGGCGTGGCCTCAGAGGAGACTGTGGGTTTCCAGTTTTTTCTTCCTCTCTCTTCCACTTTCTGGCCATGGAAGTGGATGGGCCTTCCTTGTTTTGTACACTCATCAAAATGTATTGTATCGCCTTGGGCCCTAAGGACCAGGGCCAAGCCACCATATGCTACAACCTCTAAAACTGTGAACAGGAATGAATTCTTCATCTTTTTAAATTTATTATCTCAGGTATCTTGTTTCAGTAACAGAAAGCTGATTAATAGAAAATACTTGTGATAGTTAATCTTGGTTGTCAGTTTGACTGGGTTAAGAGCTGCCTAGAAAATTGGTAAAGCATACCGCTGGGTGTTTCTGTGAGTGTATTTCCAGAAAAGATTGATGTGGATCAGTGAACCGAGTGGCGAAGACCTGCCTTGAATATGGCAGCACTGTCCTCTATAGGCTGGCAGCCTAGATGAAACAGAAATCAGAAGAAAGGAGAAACTCGTGTGTGCATGCTTGAGCATTTTTAATGAGTGGGTTTTTGCTGGCTGCTATGACCCATGGACATGGAGTCCGGATTTGTTAGCCTTTCAACGTGGACTTGCCCCACTGGTTCTCTAGGGGCCTCTATGCCTGTGATCTTGGTCTGGGCCTGTATCACTGGTCCTCCCTCTCATTCTGAGGCTTCCAGCTTCTTGGACTGAGGTGCTATTGGGTTCCCCAGCTCTCTAGGGAGTAGGTACGAGAATACCAAATGGTATTTATGGAATATAAATGAATATAAATGGAATCCAAATGAATACAATTACTATGACTATTTCATTCGTTATATCGCTATCAATATGAGTTTTTTGTTTAACACAAGTTTTACACTTCTCCATGATAAAATTCATGACAGTTTTATCTATAGTACCTTCTTTGGCTTCAACACTTAGAAAATTACCACTCCTTCAGAGACTGGAGCTAAAGTCAACGTCAGACCCCGTGAAGTCTCCATCCTGCAGCATGCTGGGGCCTTAATGGGCACAGAAGGTAAAGACAGCAGGACTCACAGAGTTGAGGTTGTTGGGATCGGCTCTGTTGCAAGCTGAGGTCTCATTCTTCTCTTTCCCTCCACTGCCCCTCAGACTGAGGGGTGGGATTGAGGTCCACATCATTTTGTAAAAAACCCAGTTAATTTAGTTCCTCTTTGGGTGGCTCCTTTTCTTTCTCCATTGCCACTGCTTTAGTTCAGGCTCTCATGATTTATCTTTTGGTCCCTTTAATTATGTGCTTGTTTCTTCCATTTGGTTCCTACATCCCTTTGGCCCACCTTCTCTACTAAGCAAATATAGCTTGAATATCCCTGAGCTGAAAGGTTTGGGATCAGAAATGTTTCAAATTGATTTTGGAAAATTTAAACATACATAATGAGATATCTTGGGGATGGGAACCAAGTCTAAACATGAAATTTATTCATATTTCATATATACTTTATACACAGAGCCCAAAGGTAAATTTTATATGATATTTGACTTCTACCTGTCAGTTGCATGAAGTCAGGTGTAGAATTTTCCACTCATGGCATCAGATCACGGATCAAAAATTTCAGATTTTGACCTGGGTGTAGTGGTGCACACTTATAATCCCAGCACCCAGGAGGCTGAGCAGGAGGATCATGAATTTGAGGCCAGCCTGGGCTTCATAAAAAGACCCTGTATCGAAAAATTTCAGATTTTGGAGTGTTTCAAATTTTAGATTTCTTTGGGTTAAGAATACTCAATCTTTATACTCAAAACCCATTTTTTTGTCCTTCTCTGCCTTTCTCTTTCTCATTCTTGTTTCTTTTCATCCTTTTGTTTATATAAGAACTCTTTAACTCGCTTTTAAATTTTAATAAAAAGGGAAACATTTTTTAAGAAAATGCAAATAATAAAACAGGCAAAAAATTAAATTACTCATACTCTTACCAACCAGTGATAAACAGTGACCTTCTATTATTCTTTCCAAACTTCTCTTTCCTTTTTCTATTTTTCTAATTAAATACTTTTATATTTAACAAAATGAGATCATAATATGTAGTTTATAACCTGGTTTTATGCTGAACTATATATATGTCATATTTTCTTATCAGTGAACACATCTTTTCATCATTTCAGAGTCCTCCTTCTGAAGCTCAAATCTGTATGTCATTCATTCATTTAAAACAGTAAATCTCTTTAGTGGCTCTTTCAGGTTAAAGCTGGAGTTTCCAGACTATGCTGTACATTGGAATCATCTGGGATTTAAAACTGAGCCACCTTGTTCCCATGCCTAGAGATTATAATTAATTTGTTTTTAATGTACTTTGGGCACATGGAGTTTTTGAAACTCCCCAGGTGCTTCCAATGCTCAGTGAAGTTTGGGACTGAATGGCCCAGAGCGGAAGTTTGCGACCTTCAGCCTGTCAGCCAGATCCAGCCTGCCACCTGTTTTCTATGGTTCCATGTGTTTTACATTTTTAAGAGTTAAAAAAGAATACTATTTTATGACATATGAACATTATATGATATTCAACTTTAAGAGCTTATAAATAACCTATTGTTGAAACATAGCCATGCTTATTTATTTATGTATTGTCTCTAAACATGATTTTTGTGCCACTGTGGCAGAATGAGAATGGTTTGGGCAGAGACAATATGGCTTGCAAAGCCTAAAATATTTACTATCTGGACCTTCACAGAAAATAATTGCATAACCTGGCACAGAGCATGAAGTCCTTTGTGCAGCACATGAAGAATTTTGTGAGGAGGCCCATGACTTTCTCTCCTAGTTGCTTTCATATTTGTGTCTTTGGCTCCAGCTATAATGATACCATCTGGAGCTCTTCAGTGTCTGTGCATCTAGAATGCCTTTTGCCTAAAATGTTCGTCTTTTCCAGCAAACTCATACTTATCCTTCAAGACCCTCTCAAGCAGAGCCCACCTTTAAGAAATTCCCCCTTCCTCTTAGTCACTCTCCTGTCCATTTGAATGGGGGATAGTATCTGGTAAAGCTCTCTCCACAGGGTGTTGTGGCTGTATATTTATATATTTAGGCTTTTGTTCTCCTGCAATAGCTTTCAGATGTAGGGGTTGCAGTCTACTGACTGATGCACTCTCAGCACTTAGCACAGGGCCTATGTGATCAATATGTATTTACCAAATGTCCAAACAAATGAATGGCCTGGTGGATACTGCTGCAGTAGCTTTTAGGAGCTGAAAACTCATCAGGGATAAAAGGGAGAAATGTCCAGCCTTGTGGAAGAGGAGGGGGTAGAAGAGAGTATAGGGTCAAAGCTTTAATATAATGTAAATGGAAAAAGAAGAATACAAAGCAATATGCACATTATGTTGAGAATTAAGTGGGATAAGTTTAATTACTTGATGACGATGATGATGATGACGATTGCTGCAGTTTTAATCAAGGTCCCATCACCTAAAGAGGCCAGTCACTTCTGTTTCTTGTGATGGAGACATCAGGTCCTTGGGAGCAGTCTTCCTTTGTGTGAGATAAGCTCCTACGTGGGCGGGCCGTTTTAGTTCCAGGCTTGAGAAGCTTGTGGACATTGACTTAGCTTGGCAAAAACTGACATCTGGTTATATTCTAACGTCCTTTGTTTCAGAGAACTTGAAGATTGCTAAAAAGGTGGGCAAATCGGCCCAGGGCCTCAGAAGGCTTCAGGAAGACCAGAACTTTTCTCTTTGACATTCAAAGTTAAGAGACTGTTACTAGGAAGGCTTGAGGAAAGAAAATTGAGAAAGGACGATTGAGAAAAGACAAATGAGAAAGGACCAGATACCCTCAGGGGAAGCTTCTCGTGTAAAAGAGGGAGTCTGGATTTTTGGCCAGGGCTGGTTGTTGTAGGGGGAGAATATTTACTGTTGCTACTAGATGACTTGGCACAGTAGGCATGAATTTATGTTCTTCACAGCCCCATTTTCTCTTTCAGGAGCAAAGAACCAGGACTGATCTTGGTCTCTGAAGTTCTTGGCTTGCTCAGAGCAGCAGGAAGCGAAGAACAATATTGCACCTATAAGTGGGATAGGAGAATGGAGTTAATCTGAGTGTTAAAATAAACAAGACCTGTGGTGGACTTATTATTGTCAACTTGAGCAGGCACACCCAGCTGAACTGAGTTGGTGTGGTTTGGGGCATAGATGATCCACCTGAAGATTATTGCTGACACAACATAAAGGAGAATGGGAGCAGAAGAGTTGCTGGCTGTTTCCCAGGAGAAGCTCTGTTGTGGCTGGTTCTCCTGAAGGGGACTCAGCTGTTCTCATTGCAGGAGGAGCTCGGGGCCTTGTTGTCATCAAGGATGGCTGCTGTTTGCTTCAGGGAAGCTCTGGTCTTCATCTCTGCTGTGAGCATCCTATCCTGGTTCCAGTATAGATTTCTTTAGCCTTCTAGTGCAGACATGGATGTACACCAGATATTGCTGTGGGCTCCCAGCCCTTGGCTGGATCTTTCAGGTCTCTAGTGCATAGATAGACATTCTGTACTCTTACTGCATTTGGCCTCTCTGTGTGAATGTTGTAACCTGTAAATGTCCTGTATTAAATCTGCTCTCTTGCAAACCATCGACTCTAGAAAAGTAACTAATATAAGACCTGATTTTGTACTCCGAGTTGCTGGTTCCATATGTACAATATGCAGGTAAGTGAGTAAAGGCAAAATGGCACTAGCCATAAAACGTACAAAAATTAAAATAGTACAGTAGTGTTAAAATGTTGGTTTTTAATTGGTTTTCCTTTATTATGGTTATATCTTTAATGTAAAGATGAAAAAAGTTATTATTTGCATTACAATTAACTTTACATAGAAAACAAATCCTGAAGGATTGGTTTACTTTCTAGTGTATTTTGTCATTTTAGTTATCATTTGTTTTCTATTTTCTGTACTTTAACTTTTTTATATGGCATTCTTTTCTCTTCATCCCTGTGTGTATTTCTAAAGATTTCTCTTTA
>PVJO010025966.1:0-21816 GCA_004026905.1 Hystrix cristata
TGATTTGTTGATAATAGCCATTCTTTGTGGAGTGAGGTGGAATCTCAGGGTTGTTTTAATTTGCATCTCTCGAATGACCAATGATGTTGAACATTTTTTCATATGTCTATTTGCTGTTTCTACTTCTTCATCTGAGAAGTGTCTTTCATTTCAGTTGCCCACTTTTGGATTGGGTCTTTAAAGAGATGTAATAGATACTATGTAAAAGGAAGATAATATACAAAGGAGAGGAATACTAGAAAGAAAGAAGGGGGAAAAGCAGAAAGGCAACAAAGGAAAGAAAAGGGAAAGGGAAAATATGGAAAATTATGAATAAACCCGCTGTAAATAGGAAGGGAGAGAACAGAGGGGAGGGGTGGGGAAGAGGAGGCAGAACCAAGATGCATCATGTACAGCTACAAAATAAATGTGATGAATGTGAAAAAAAAAATTTGGGGATCTGTTTTTTTGAGTTCTTTATATATTCGCAATGTTAGTCTTTTGTCAGAGGAATAGCTGGCAAAAATTTTTTCCCACTCTGTGGGTTGTCTCTTCTCTCTGTTGGTAGTTTCTTTTGCTGTGCAAAAGCTTTTTAATAAGATCAGGTCCCAGTTGTTGATTCTTTGTAAAGATTAAAATTTCGTAATATATATTGAAAACGTAACTTTCTACCTATATGAAAACTCAATTAATGGAAATAGCACAGACTTATTATAATTCCTTTTAAAATCAAATAAAACATGAATTTCTATTTTCATTTTACTACTTTTTTACTACTGCATATGTTATCACTTTAATTAAAGAAAAATATGAATAAATGTATTCGCTTTCTAAGACTGAGATGGAAAGATGCCACCCAGTACAAAATTTAAAAAACAGATATGTGTTATCTCACAGTCCTAGAGGCTGGAAGTCTGAGATTAGCTGTGAGGGTTGCCTCTTCTGAGGATCAGGAGAGAGACTGTTAAACTCTGTGCCTTAGCTTCTGGTCGTTTGCATTTCTAGGAAATAGCTATTTTATAAAACAATAAAATAATGTGATAACCTCACTTAAGCGACAAGATTATAATTACATTCATGCATTAAAATGAGTAAATAATGCAGTCATAAGTTTTAATTTATAATATTCACTGTGCAAATTCTATTTAAATTCGTGATTATTCTCATCATGCATTGTATGTTATTACACACAGTAATTTTCTAATATAGCAAGAACATTATGAAATCATAATTAAGATTTATTTTTAAACTTACATTTCCAAAAATCATACTAAAGGTTTAGTTACTAAACCTTTAAAAGAAATCGTTGCTATGAATACTGTAAAAGAATGTTTTGTAATCTGACAGAGGATAAGGAAATTTTTTGTTGCTTTATATTTTACTGACAAAAATAAAAGAAAAATTTAAAATGTATTATTATTGAAAAATTGAAGTTAATTTATTTTAATTAAGAAACAGGTTTAAATGAGTATTTAATTAAAAACAACTTAATGTTTCAGAACATACCACAGTCAGCTAAAAATATAAAGACATGAAAAAAGAATGGAAGAAAACCATGACTTTGGACCCAGAAAGAAATTTATATGCAATACATAAAAATGTGCAGAAAGATGTCTTTATGATTTTAGTAAACTCTTTATTACCTAAAATACCTTCTAAATCTATCTTCTTCCATGTGATCTGATCTTAGAATTTCCCTTTGTGAAGTGATTTAGCTTTTTAAGCATTATTGGAAACCTTCTATATCAGTACATTTTTAACTTTTCCTTTCATTCCTGGGTGGTCTCTTTTGAGTGTATTCCCATGAGAGATACCGTTATTCTGGTAGAAATGGTACTAGAAAAAAAAAAATCTTGCCTGTTAGATGAAGCTCTGATCCAGGGTTGTTTCATTATTGCATCTCTATTACAATTATTAATGTATCACAATTCACTATTGAACTTGTCATTAGATATGTAACACATCTACTAACATTAAAATCGTTGATATTATGAAATTATAGAACAATTAGTCCTTCTGTAAGCAGGAGTACCAATAGTGATAAAGGAAAGCATCTGTTTAAAAAGAGACCTCTTTTATGTTACATGGACTAGATCCTATTGTTATATGTTCTACATAGTTATTTTATTTAAACATCAGTATTTATACAAAATTTTAATGTCTGCCCTGTTTATCTCTTTTAATTGACAACAAATGATACTTTGAAATATGTATACATTATAGAATGCCTGAATCAAGTTAATTAACACTTCATTGCTTCACAAATTTACTTTTTGATGTGGTAAGTACACTTAAAATCTACTCTTTCACCAATTTTCAAGTATACAAAACATTGCTGTTAATAATTTTTAAAAGATCTCATTAGAGATCTAATGTTGCAAAAAATCTCTTGTGCGTGTTCGCCTAACTAAAATTTTGTATTACTGTCAAACATAAAAACAGAAATTTTAAAAGGAGAAACTTATACATCCCACATCATTCCTCAAATATTTTTAATAAGAATCTTATTTAGAAACTGTCTAACATTTCTTTCATCTTGAAACTGATGTAGTCCTGGTATCACATCTGCTGTCATCTTACAATAATTACCTAAAATAAAACAAGCACAGAAATGAAATAGCATACATGCTTTGAGTCTGATCTATTGTTAAAAGCAGTGGTCCAGAGGGATCAGTTTCTTTAGATTTTTGTTTGCCAGAAAACATAAAGATACAAGATAAATCTGTGTTTCAATTAAATATCAAAGAAAATCAATGTCATTAGATTAGTGCAGACCACACGGAGTTCTTGTGAAGAAACTTTTGAAAAGTGTGTCATGATAAATCTCCTAAACTATATTGACTTTGCCAGCCTTTGTCCACTTGGCAAACCTTCCATTCTGCAACCAGTCTGTTTCATGTACGGATTAACGCAGTGATCCTGCACTTGAAAGGGAACGCTCTAGGACTTGATTTATATTCAAGCTTCACTGTCTTTCGGGGAAAGGATGGGTAATCCATACAAATGGCTAACTGACAAAGACACAAGCAGAAATGGAAATGACAAAACTTGCCCCCAATTCAACTACTTTTGAAAATAAAACTAAATAAGATTGGTTAAAATAAACATGGTTTTGTAAAATTAAAAATTCTGACTGAAAAAATACACTTCTCTCATGATGACAGGAATTTTTGGCTGTCAAATTCGTGTCTTTTTGATCATAGCCACTAACTATAAGGCGTGTCAGTATTTAATATTCATAATTATGTTTATGCATATATTTTAAATATGCATAGCACTATTGTTAAAACACTCTAATGGGGAACTGTAAACCATGGAAAATCAATAGCACTGTACAAAAGTAATATGAAAAGGATTACTACATGAAGCTCACTCATGCCTGCATTCTCAACTCAAAAGCAGGGGAAGACGAAGGTGAGTTTATGTTGCTATCTGTACTTACATGCATAATGAGTTCCTGTGAAGTGTAATTGTGCCTGTCTAAGAAGTTAAAATACTCATTTGAAGCTATGCTCTTTCCTGTAAAATAGTTCCTGTAAAACAAATGCCACGTTGCCATCCTCCTCACTTCTGTGAGTTTAAAGCTGTACCACACTGAAGAGTAAAGGGTCGTGTCTCCTGGGCCGTGAGGGTCACGCCACACCTGGTCAGTCTTGGCTACACTTTCACAGAAGCTCTGAGCGATCCATCTACAGATGCCACAGATCATTTGTGTACAGACAAGAGTTCAACAAAGTAGATCAACAGTTCACTCTAGTTCTATGTCTGTAAATCATTTGTTCCTGCACAGCAGGCCAAGCCCAGACTTTTTTATGTTCATCGACTGGTGAGCATCCAGGTATCTGCTGGGTAGGAATAAATGGAAATCCTGCCCGGTTACATTTGAAATGGAACAGTATGTAGCCTTTTGACATCTTTGTTGTTACATATGAGGTGCGACCAAAACATTTGGCGAATAATTAAGAAAAGATTAACAACAAAAAACTCCTTGCTATTAATTTCCCCCAAATAATTCCCACCAATTTGAACATGTCTATCTCATCCTGCTTGTCTTTGTGGAGCAGCTATGAAGGTCCTGAAAGTTCTACTAATTATGGAAATTCTCTTATCTGTCTTTACAAAGCGTGGTTAAAATGCGGTAAGTTTCTCGTAAATGTCTAAGAACATAAAATTATTTAAATATAAATTGATGATGTGGATACAGATAGAATGACTATAGGACATTGCAAAATGCATCAAATCCCGTTTCTTTTTCAGCAGGGAAAAATAGATTAAGAAACGTATTTTTATACAAAAATCAGAAAAATAGAATTATCCCAGGTACCACCTCTTACCCTCACAATGAAGAATCTCTGATAAAAGTGTTAAACTTGTTTCCTTTTGTTATTACCCTCTTTCAATCCTGACTTTTTGAACTTATACATACTTTTTCTTTTGTTGAAAAACTTATGATTATATTTCACGTATCTATTATTAAATGAGACCAACAGTATTTATTGAGGATCTATTTAAAATAATTATTAATCATTTTTAAATTTTAGTCTAACATAATTGATTTTATGGATTTGTTATAATGTCAAGGTTTATATATATTTATCTATATTTTAGATCTTATGATTTACTTACTATAAAAGGTTTATATGAAAAACTCCTATGCTGCCCACATGATAAGCAGCATAACCAAAAAATAATAGTTTTATGTTCCTGCTACTGATCATTTATCCTTGTATCTCAGAGTCACGATTACAGAGAGACTTATTATGATACAGCCTTTTGATAGAAAAGTGGTTTAATTATTCTTTTAAAAATACGCCCACTTGCTTAGCAAACCCAAGGTCCTGAGTTCAGTGTCCAGCACCCCAAAAAGTGTATTATGATAATTCATTATGAACTGCTCAGGCAAATATCGGTGCAGAGATCAATGAGGTAGCAATATTTATTTCATAATCTGATTGGCTGAAGAAGGTGATTTGGTTTACGCTCTTCCTATCTTATTTCATTGTGTGGGACACACACACAGACACACACACGTGGAAAAACAGAATTGAAGACCTATTTATGTAAGTCATTCTATCTAAAAATTTTTCAGAAACACAATTTCAATTATGTGGTATAAATTGTGGGGCCTTTTTAAAACTATGGTTTATTTTCTTTGTTTGCACCAGGGATTTTCACAGTCTGTGGCATGTGATTATTGCATTATGCTACAGCTGCTGCGCTCTGCTGCTCTGGAAGATTCCTGCTTTCTGTGTCACTACACTAGGCTCACAAGTGTCTCTCACTCTGAGAATGAGTTTGGTTGCCCTTGAGAAGCTCCTACTTCCCTCTCATCCTCAAACCTTCTTCATACTCACATACTCTCAGAAAACCACTCTTTTTTTTTTTTTTTTTTTTTTTTTTTTTGGTGCTGGGGATTGAACTCAGGGCGTTGCGCTTGCAAGGCAAGCACTCTAACCACCGAGCTAAATCCCCAGCCCCAACCACTCATTTTTAATTGCTCCATCGGTAGTCATTTCTCTCAAACTAAAGCTTAGACTATTAAATTTCTCTGCCTTTTAGAACATGTGTCCAGTTGAATGTCCCAAATCCCAGCATTCAAAGATCCTGAGATGGGTGGAATTCGCATAAATTCAAAGTAAGGGGCTGGGGATTTAGCTCAGTGGTTAGAGTGCTTGCCTTGCAAGCATAAGGCCCAGAGTTCAATCCCCAGCACCAAAAACAACAACAACAACAACAAAAAAGTAGGTCCAGTCCACATGGTGAAAGCCTGTATCAAAAAATGAATGAACAAAATTAGGTGCCTATTTAGCTCTCAGTGTAAAACTAAGACTTAAAATTTTTCAGATGGAAATCTTGTCTAATATAATTTGCATTCACTGAAGAAGAAAAACTAAAATAAAAAGCTTTACAAAATTAACATGAGATTCCCTAACTGTATAGTAATAGAATCATTTGAAGGATGTGGATTTCTGAAATTATCTCAGTAAAAATAAGGGGGAAAAAGTGCAATCTTAAAATGCTTAAAAAATTATAAATCCCTTAAATCTTTTAAAATGAATAGTGACTATTAGAAGTAGATCAAAAGTATAAGTGAAATTTATAACTTCTCAAAATAAGGTTAATATCAGACACAAATGTAGGCATAGTTTTGTATGTAATTTTTTTTTTTTTTGTGGTGCCAGGGATCGAACTCAGGCCCTTGTGCTTACAAGGCAAGCACTCTAATCACTGAGCTAAATCCCCAGCCCCTGTATGTAATATTTTTATCTATATGGCCTATATTGTACCTGTATATTGCCTATACATTGCATTATGTATATATATATATATATGGAATTTAATTATTAACTCTAAGCCCCATTATTGATTAAGAATAAGCAAGCAACCAAAATTCTCATTATTCCTTGGTGTTTTTAAAAAAGGAATTGGAAGTTCATACAGTAACACAGATTAACTGATTTATTGTTTTATTTTATGTAATTTTACCCTTCTCATCACATTTGAAATTCTACTGAGGCACAAATCATGAGTGATTTACTCATAATGTTATGCATAGAACTTAGTATTGTGTCTGAGTCCAGGAAAAGAGCTAAATAAATGAATGATAAAATGAAAAAAATATGGTTATGTTTGTAAAAGGAAATGTAATCATTAGAAATTCCAAGTACATACATGAAACACAAAAACAAACAAATGTGGGTTTTATGGTGTTAAGTTAATGGTTTTATTGATCCAATTTCTTATCATTTCTTTAAAATGCAGTACTGAAGATGTTATGTGTACAATTTATTTGGAAAGAGGAAATTATTCCAAAATTTCACAGAGATATTTTACCAAAAATTGCGACACACAAATGAGAAATAAGGCTCTGGTGTTATTTTTCAGTACAGTGAAATGATTAACCTGGCACTTCTAAAACAGATGTAGACATGGACATAGGAGAAGGTGTTTGTGTGTATGTTATCGATCAGTCTGTGCGGCTGAGGGAGGGCAAACAAAATATAACACATTTTCTTGCTTGCTGAATTTTTATATAATTCACAGCGAATTAAGTTTAACTTTTTTTACAATATCATAGGAGGTCCTGTTTGCTTAAAAAGAATAAAAAGAGGAATATTTCAATTTCTAGGTGTTTTTAATGCATATACCTAATCATTAAACAAAAGTATCTCAGAAGGATTTTCACTAATCATGCACTTGAGAAAAAAAAAAGTGATTTTTATTACTCACTTTTGAAGTCTTCGATAAACTAAGGATAATCGAACACAATTTTATCTCATAGTCATGGATTAAGCTACAGATTGAAACTGAGGCAGACAATATCATCAACTAATAAATATGTTTTAACAGATATTTTTCATAAACTGCATGCAATTTAATACTGACTGTGAAGACTTTCTAGTGTTCCCGATATTGATGCAGACTTCCTCATTTCAAAGAGAAATGCATTCGTGTAAGCAATTATTTGGCATCAGTATTTTAAATATCAGTAAGTTATTTAATTTGAACAAAGATTATAAAGATGTAAAATTGTCCCAGGATAGACAAGCCTTTAAAAGAATTACACCTAATACTGCAGTTTCTATTCAGAACAATATGAACGTACATATACTCGGATACTCTATTTCAATGTCCATTAATGTGCCATTGACTGTCAAGAATCTATTGAATAGATGAAGTCATTTGTAGGATGTGTTTAATACTTTTCTTTGAATTACATGACTATGACAATTATTAAGCAATTACGTAACACAAAGAACAGAGTAAAATAAAATTACCTAAGAATCAGAAACAGTTTCACTGGAAAGATTATTCTCTAAACAGTAAATTTTTAAAACTCAGATATTCTGAAGTCGGACTTGTACAATTTGGTCCAGACAATTATAATTCCAATAAATCAGGGATGCCCCTTAATTGTGATATGTCAACTTGACTACTTCAAGAACCACCTAACAGATTAGTAAAGCACACTTCTGGGTGTGCCTGGTTCCACAGACGATTGACATATAAGCCTCGAAACTGAGGGAGGAAGACTCACCCCAGGTGTGGGTAGCCTGGATGAAATGAAAGGAAAAGAAGACAGCTGGTATGTGTTTTGGTAGGCGAGTGCTCTACCACTGAGTTAAATCCCCAACCCGTTATATGTGTTTTGGAAAGCTCCATTCTGCTTGAGTATGTCTTTTGCTGCTGTTGCCAGTAGACATCAGACTTTAATGTTCTGTAGCCTTCCAGCAGACTCACACCAGAGGCTCTCCAGGAAGTCCAGGCCTTCGCTCTCGGGCTGCTGCTCTGTCCTCGAGCCCCTCCCGCTCTGACCACCTCCTGGGTCCCCCAGCTCTGCAGCACACAGCAGCCAGTGTGGACTTTCCTGGCTCTCACCCCGTAAGTCTCCCTAATCCCCTTGCATAATTGTATGTATGTACATATAGTATATAATATTTACCAAATAGAAATATTATTTATACAATAATTTCTGTTCCTTTAGAGAGAAGCCTAACCCTAACCAACACACCAGGACAGAACATTAAATTCAAAAGATAAAACATTGATAAATATATGGAAGCGTGCCATATATTTTTTCCATAACAGCAAGCAGTATAGCATTATTTCATGTAAAGAAATATATACACTGCAGAGAATTCAAAATGCCTGTAGGAAAGGAAATTTACTTTAAAGGCATTTTATGAATATTGTAGATATATTTATTTTTTCTAATAACATATCCTCAAATGACAACAGACAAGTAAAATGACAGTTGGTCTCTGATAAAAAAAATGTAGAATAAATACAAAATATACAGTTTAATTTCAAAACAATTGAAATTAAAGAAAAATATGTAATGAATCAGCAACATTAAGATATGATTCTTACTGAAACTAAAATAGACTTTTAAATACTTACTTTTGGCCTTAATTAGAATTTCCCATCTGAATGATGACAAATTACATACTTCAGCCATTTAATGAAGTTTTATTGAATAGTAAAAACCTTTCTTCCAGAAAGAAATGGTTATGGAGAAATAAGTTAATTCTATATTTGTGAAAAAGTAAATGTGCAGTGCCTATGTATTACTATATACCATTTTATTCATGACTTTAATATATAATTCTTTATATGTCCATTAATTTTCCAAGTTATATTATATGTCAAGTGGTTATTCCCATTATTTTGAAAAAAGTCAATGGATGATTAGTTTAGAAATGCCAAGAAAAAGCTGAAGTATTAGAATATAATATTCTATTTTGCCAAAACAACAGTAGTGGTTTTTAGCAAGTGATTATAAATCATATTAAAATCTTCATTTACTTTCTGACAAGAATGCTTTGAGGTGTTTGTTTTTCCTTAAGTGCACATTAATACTACTTTTTTTTCAGTGCTGGGAATTATTTCTGGCACGCATCCAAACTACCACTGAGCCACATTGATATTATAATCGTACAGTATTAATTATGATTGTTCAATTAAAAGTATTAATTGAAATTAATACTTGTGTAAAATGAATATGATTATTGAGGGGATAATTGTGATGGCCACATTTAGTAGATATGATTTTAAGATATAATTTAGTAAAATGTGACCAAATTAGTTCATCCTAGTTATTCTGTGCTGGTTTATCACTCTTGCTCATCTCTAAAGATTCCCAATTCTGTCTTTTCCATTGTCTTACTTCAGATTTTTCAGAAACTGTACTCATTTGGCATATCAATATTGTAAATATCCAAATCATCCTACATATTTCCACTTTGAAATCCCACAAACACCTCACAGTCACTTTCTCCACATTACTGCCGATACTTGGTTCAGGTCATATTCAGAAGCACTCTTGGCCAGATACTCCCAGTTCTTTATCCTTCCTTCAAATGTTAGACTTACACATACCAACTCTCTTAGGATTATTATCGTTATATGATTAATTACAGCTAGCGAGAGCGTGACTTTGAGTCTGGACATTTAATTAGCTTTTTAAAAAATATTCCAGAACGTCCTTTTTTTCTTTGCCAGGGAAACTAGCAATGTCTAAGACCATGCTTTACTCTATCATTCTGGCAGAGTTTTCTATTCATATTTGATTAACTAGTAGGAAATGTAAGTGTTAGTATAAAACCACCGATACTTTGAATTTCTTTAATTACCATAGTGTAACTCAGACCTTCCTTAGTGATATAGAAGTTAGTACGCAAATAAAAGACGCCATTGTAACAAAATCAGTTGATGACCACTTGATAAAAAAGCGAAAGCAACACTTGAAGGGCTGCAGAACAGAACTCACGTAATGCAGCAGCAAACATTTGATAAATCGGTGCCTTCTATAGTGCTAGAAGCAAATAATGTACCTAACAAATTATAATTCTAAGAGGAAAAAAAAGGAAAATAGAGTGATAGCTGCTTTAGTTCATTACGATTGATTACATTTCACAAAGGACTTCAAGAAAGAGATAAACACATCAAATAATTGACTCCTCTTGGAAAAAAAAAAGAGGAATGAAAAGAAACAGAGAATTCCACATTTCGACAACTAATTGGGTTGGAAAAGGAAAATACTTCTCATTTCTGATGTCTAAAACATAAAACTAAGATCTAGGACAACAAAATCTGCTTACAAGTTATCTGTTTCCATGGATGAAATAAAAATTGTAATAGTTATGCTCTTACATTTCTTGCTAAAACCTCTTTTTTAAGGTAATGGCCCATAAATACCTTCAAACGTAGGATGTATTGCTCTCATTCTGAATACTGACAGGCTCAATGCACGAGGTTTTTTTATTTTTGTTGTTGTTGTTGCTGTTGTCGGTTTTTTTCCCCCACAATATAGAGAAACGTGTTTCCAAAATATAAACAACATCCAAAAATACAACAAACACTTCTTTGTGAAATTATTGCCACATAAAACTCACTTGAAGCTACAAGTATAAAATAAAATTAAAAGAAAACAAAGAATACATAAATATGAATTAAAAAGGTTTGTAACTTTAATTTAGACTGACCACAGGTACAATCTTTTGGGTGTGAAGTATTACCTAGAATTGAAGTACAGAGTAGCGTGTTCACCCTGACACTAGAGACCACAGCTTAGTGCAGGAATTAGCTGAGACTCTTGACTACTTCCCTTGAAGAGGAAAGAAAAGACTAGGTAGAATTTATGATAGTCAGAAGGGAAAAGTAATTTGTGCTATATACAAAATGTATCTATTCCTTTATGGTTTGGAGGAAACAGATAAGATTTCATTACTGATTCTGCTTGTAGTTGTGTGGGAGTATTTAGTTGTTCCGGCCAACGAGTGTAAAATGGGAGCAATGCATGACATTTACAGGCCAGGCATTGATTTGGCAGTTCAAATCATAGAAATTACTTGTTTTGAACAGCACACAACAATATATAATGGAGGATTATCCATCAGCCTGGTTCTTGAGTGACTGCCCCGCTCCTGTTCATCATTAACTTTGAATGGAAATGTCATATAAGGAAGAAGTATATTTTTTAGTTTAACATCATCATCATCGAGATTTGGAGATGCCCAGGACTGGAGCATGAGTAACATTTGATGAATAATAGAGTAAGGATGTTAGACTGATACGTTTATAATCCGAGTGAAATCAATCTCTCCAAGGATCGCGAAGACAGTGAAAATTAGCGCCTTATCCTGTATGGCAGTGAGGAGAGGAAACAGACTAGGGTACAAGGCTCCTTATGTTTTCTCCCACAGGTGTCTAATCGCTGATTACGGTGGAGGGCTCAGACGTTCCCACTGGCATTACTATGAAGAAAAATTATTATAAAGTCCATATTTTACAACCTGGGGACAAAAGGATCTTTATATTATTTGTGATATGATTATATTGATTTGGACCAGTCAGCTTTTTTTTTTTTTTCTTCTTCTGATGCTGAAGATCAAATTCAGGGCCTTATGCTTGCAAGGGAAGTGCTCTAACCACTGAGCTAAATCCCTAACCTGGATCTCTTATTTTTTATTTTTATTTATTTATTTATTTATTTTTAAATTTATTTTTTATTTTTACCAAGAACATGTATTGGTACATTATATACATAATGATTATAATCAACATGGTTGTTTTGTACCTGTACATGATGTATCTTGGCTTTTCCCCCTTCCCTTCCCCTCCCTTCCATTCACTTACCCCTATTTGCAGCAAGTTTATTTACACTTTTCCATTTTTTTCCCTTTCGTCTTACTTTTCTTTTAACCGCCATAAAAAAGGATAAACTAGAGTCATTTGTATGTAAATGGATGTTTCTTGAGAACATACTATTAAGTGAAATAAATCAGACACTTATCAATACACATCAAATTGTTTCTCTGGTATGAGAAACCATAAGTATAAATGACAAAGGGGTATAGTAGGTATTATGTTAAAAAAAAAAGAGATAGTATTCAAAAGAGAGGAGAACTAGACAGGGAAAAGGGGGATAAATAAGAAGGTTAAAAGAAAAGTGGATCTCTTATTTTTTAATACACTAATAATGAGTTGGCATCTGTGAGCCTGAAATTTCTCATACTGTAGTTGAAGAGTCTGAGTTCTTTTTTGTTCCCTAAATATTTATCACATTACAGAATATGGATGTGATGTATCGATAAAAAGAATAACTATAGATCTAAAATTGCACTAACAAGACTAAATAATGCCCAACGTGATTATGTTAAAGTTAGAAAACAAAATTAAATGGTTAGAAAGGTCTTTAAAAGCCACAAATACACCTACTTAAAAACATTCCTAATCTTCATGTATAACTGAGAAAAATTCTAGATTATTTAAAAAAAAACTTTAATAGGTTAACAAGAAACTTTGTTTGACCAAATTAAAATAGCATTTTCATTCTTAGTAATATTACATTTTATTACAACAAATATAAAAATTATATAAAATGAAAAAAGAACTGGACTCGCGTTTGACTGGAGAGCCATCCCCACTCCAGCTTCTTCCTTGACTGGGCTTAAGGGGTAAAACGACAGGAATTTTTCAATTGCCTTGTAAGAGGAAGGATAATATCCTGGATCATTTTGGACAATGTTTAAAGAACAAAGTTGTATTGTTTTTTCCGATATGTCGCCTTAAGGAAACATAATATATGTTAGACAATTGCCCGTAGCCCTGGACTCATTTTATTTTATGATGTTCATATCCACCTGGACCATCATTACTGTAACAAAGCTGAAAGAAGTAATGGACATGTTCTCTTAGCCGAAGATATTTTAAATGCTCTCTTTTCAATAATGTTTTATATACATTTATGTTTGAAATAGCTCCAAGAGCATAATCCTGTTAATTTATTTAACACGAATTAAAGGCATCAAAAAAACTATTTTAAATCAATTTGCATAGGAATAGAATACAATTCTTAGCTAACTTGAAGTGTTAGTTTTCTTTCCCTGGCACAAAATATCCAACATCTATACTTAGAAAAGAGGTTTATTTTGGCTCTTTCAGAGTTCGATCCATGAGTGGTAGAAACATAGAAATGGCAGTGAGGGAAGATATGGCAGAGAAAATCCGCGCGACCCACGGTAACCAGGAAGCCGACAGAGAAGGACTACTCTGGGAACAAAAGTACACCCTGCCAGGGCACAACCCCAGAGACTCCTCCTTTGATGGGACCCCACCTCGGAATAGCACTTTCAACTAGGAACTCATCAATGGCTAAATGCACTAATGGGGATAGGACGCCATGATCCAATTGCTTTTCAAAGCCCCACCTGTGAGCGTATGAGACTTCTGTGGGTGATTTTAGATCTAAACTGTAACACCGATGATATCCATGATGATCAGATGTTTTCACCTGAATCAGCCACATTTAGCAGATAGAAGAAAAACTGTGAAATCGAGAGATTTCTCTGTGTCCAGTGTCTGGTGGAGCACCTGTATGATGGTAGTTGGTGAAGGGGAATTTCCCACAAGGAAGGTGGTAACTTTTACACAGTGCCAAGATTTCTGTTTGGTAGGTTTTCTAAACATATACCTACATATATCCTCCCGGGCTATAAAAGGATAAAATTCAAAACAAAAATGATACAGGCAAACTACCTGTGAGTATTCAGAATTGAGTCATCCGGCTGGGGGGAAAAGCGTTTCGGTACTTCATTCAAAACTCTAAAGAGCAAATACTGTACATGTGAAACTAACTTAAATTTTAAGAGCAAAGCAAAGTGTAAACACTGGGCAGCAGGACACTCTCAGGAGTCAAGGCTCCTCTTTAGAGAAATAGAAGTGTTCAGGTTAGCCTTGAAATGATTTGGCTTTTAACACAAAGAAGAAATATAACCTTTGATTCCCAAAGCTCACAACTACCCAGATAGAAAGTTAATATGTTAAACTACCTGAGAAAATGTTAAGAAATAAATGCCACTGAATATAATGGCAATTAGGATATTTTTTATTAAAAATAGATATGCACACGCCATATAAATTATATATGAAGGATTTTAATGCACTGGAACACATCCAGAGACATTGATAAAAGACTAATTGATAATCATTTCCAAAATTTAGTATTTGAAACATAATTTCTGTAGAAAATTAACTCTTTGTAAATATGTAAAGAACTAAATTTGTAGAATAAAACTGTCTTACTCTTTGTTTATTCTCTGCATGGAAATATATGTTATATAGCTAGACAGATGGTTATATATGGTCACCAAATTTGTATGTATTATTCATGGGGATACGCTGTCATATATACAGGGCTGGCTGTTTTTGCCAGAAGAAGTGTTTCTTACAATATTCATTCAGTAATTTAATACTACTTTTTAAAGGCTAGAATCATTATTTTTCAAGTTCTTTCATAATTTGTAAATTCAAATATATTATCTTGTTTAGGGAGTTCAGAAATAGCATTCAAATATTTAAATTAATCTATGAATTCAAAAGCTTCTTATGGAGAGCTAAGCATTGTGCTTGAGTCTAGGAAAAGATTTTTCATAAGAAATACACGGAAACTACACTGTTAGAACTCATGGTCTAGTAGAAGGGATGGGAAACAATCACACAACTGGATATTCACTTGCAATTTAGTGTTACGAGACGTACTAGAAGGACCTGCATGTTCAGTTAAAGATTTCTTGAGGGAGATTTCATCTACACTGAGAAAGCCGAATGTAGACTTTTTCTTTAAACAAAGAAATGTGGCATTTGCCAGCAACATAACATCAAGCATAGAGCACTTGCAGAAAGAACATTAAAATACGTACTGAGTGAAAATAATTGGCTTGCATCTAGAGAAAGGCAAATGACAAGTTGAATCTGAAGAAAGGCAGGTGACAAGTCACACAGAGCCTTGATTAAAAAACAAAACAAAACTTCATATACAAATATTTGCAGATGTAAATATAATAAAAACTGAGCATGTCCGTCAGCCAAAACCTACACTACTGCCCATGTTGACATTACACAAAAAAGTCTATTTTCGAAAATTAAATAAATCATGATAATGTTATTGAAGAAATATCTGTTTTTCTTATTGGTAGAGTTGGTTGAAAAAGAAATGCAATTTATTGCCAGCTACTGAAAGAAATTGAAATTCTTTCCTTTTCTTTTATGCTGAGAATAAGACAAAAGTTGCATTAAGAACTATTTCTTAAAAACACAGCATTGGTTTGCTTGCTACCCTACAATGGCCCATCTCTGTGTTTCCAGTGAAATAGAGAGCGCTCAGGATTTGTCTCTCCAGAGTGCAGATTGTCTGTGACTTTCTTTAAATATTGGAAAAAGGAAAAAAATAGACTAAATTCTAAGCTCCTATTTGAGTGTCTCTTTTAGATTGATCCTAGGTGTCTAGTTTGGCAGGACGGTGGGGTCACCCACACGTCTGCACATCTGGACACATGAACTGGGAAAGCAGTCACTCCTCCTTATTTCCAAGTGCTGATCTCTCCTCTTCCTACTCCCCAGAGGGCTCAAGCAGAAGAAAGTCGAAGAGGGGGATTTCCTCATGTGAAAACTAAATTTCTCACCTTGACATTAAGAAACAGAAATATCTAACGAATACAAATTCAATCCACTACATACTAAAATAAACCAATTTCTTCTGCTGGTCTGCTTTTCTTGTTAACAGTCTGCCCCAGCTAGGACTTAGAATAATCACAACTGTGGTATGAGAGTTAGAAGTATCTACACTTTAGCCACCTACACATAGACTCAGGGGCACGTCCATCTCTGATTTCTCTGAAGTAAGATTTTAAGTGGGGTTGTAGGTTAATTTTATATTACTTAAAAATCAGTATTTTTCTCCAATGTGTATTGACTATTTTCTCAATATTAATTGTACCTCAATAATGAATTGTAAACTAATCTGTATTTGTTTTCTTTAGTCTCTGAGTGCATAAAATGCTCAATGAATATTTTCTAACTATTTCAAATCTGTGCAAGTCTTTTATGTAGATCATGTGTGCTCTGAGTCCACTTTCATCCTGGGAGCTATTTCTTGTTTTTATCTTGCAGAGTATGGAATGCTACATAGATGCCTTAGAATCATTTTAGGTCTACGTAAAGGGATGTATCAGTATGAATATTATTCCTGGGTTACCCCCCATTTCCCCTCTTCCCCAAGTACTAATCTGTTTAAAGAAAAAAAGAGCCTGACAAACGTGAGAAGCAGTGAGGCTAAAGGTAACAATCCGTGTGTTCTGCGTGTACAAGTTGTCTTAAGAAGATTTCAGACTGAAAGTCGGTCAGACCAAAAGGTAGAGGATCCTATAATGCATGGCTTTGTCGAGTCCTTTATATGGCACAATGAATGCTGTAATTTTATGGTCAAGATTTGTTCAGGAAAATACATATCTAACACTAGAGGAAAATTCAGATGGCACTACGGCAGCCAGACTGATCCATCTAGTATTCTTCTGTAAGTGAACTATGACAATATGAACTAAAATTGAAGAATGATTCACTTTCACAATGAATTATCAGAGTTTCCTAGATTGCCTTGTATTTGAACTGGAAGTTGAAAAAAAATTGAGTATCCATGAAGAAGTCAGCATTTCTAGAATAACATTCAACTTTTATTGAGTATGTATTATGTGCCCCACACCATCCACACTACTTTATTTTCGAGCCTTAGGAGGGAGGGGATTTCTTTATTTCTATACTTTCTGTAGGCCAAATAAGTAAATTAACTTTTTTCAAAGGATATGTGGCCAAGTACAAAACAGAAAGGCATTATGTCATCAAAGAATTGTAATCGTTTAAACGTTTAAAATAATATTATATCTTACAAAGGGCCTTTTACTCTACAATGAATAGAGCAGATCTTTAATGGAAATTAAGAAGAATTAAATAATTTTCTTATTTCCTAAGACATATTTGATAGTAGTTTGAGGACCATGGTACAAAATAAAAGGAAAGTATGGAAAATAAAACCTGGTGCAATATAAGCAATTTCTCAGTGCCAACAGCATTAATGAGAAGAATATTAAAACACGAGCTCAGTCATCCCCTTGCATATCACTAACTCACTTCCGTGACTTACTACATGTTAGATTTAGAGAAGGTCTTTTCTCAATCCACCTTTGCTCCTCATCTCGGAAGTGGAAACAGTGACCATGCTTAACCCACGGTTTTGGGTGAGATCAATGAACCAATTACTAAACAGTTTTGGAGCAGTGCATGAAACATTGTAAGTGTTCAAAAATGTTAGCTGAATGTTAGCTGGTTATGGTTATGATGAAGGTACTTTGAAACGTTAAACTAGAAAGTATTATTTGTGCCTTTAGTCTTTTCTTTTTTTTCTTTGGTGCTGGTGGTTGAACTCAAGGCCTTGCACTTGATAGGCAAGTGCTCTACCACTGAGTTAAATCCCCAACCCTGTTTGTGTCTTTAAACTCTTAAGTTTTAATTAGTTTTCTGAGGAGTATTTCATTCTACAATCACCACTTTTGTTTTCTCCTTCTACTACTGACATTCTTAAACTTGTCTCATTTCAGGTGTCTCCCTGCATCTCTGCATCTACCATTGTTTTGGTAACAACACACATTGTATATGTTTTCTCTCCACATACTTTTGAGCTTACAGAAGATGGATGGGCTTTGTGTCATATATCTATCTACCTATACCTATATCTATATCTATTTATTTTTTTGCTGCCAAGTCTTTCCAATTTTATTGATTTGCCACAATTATCTAAAAAATCGTTTGAAGGTCTATAAGAGTTACTAATATTTTAAATATTTCTTTTTTTAAAATTTTTTTTCACCAAGAACATGTGTTGGTACATTGTATACATAATGATCACATTTATCATGGTTATTTTCTACCTGTACTCGATGTATCTTGGTTGCCCCCCTTCCCCATTCCTACCTTCTGTCCCCCCTTCTTTATTTACAGAAGGTTTATTTACATTTTTCCATTTGTTCCCTTTCCCCTTTCTTTCCTTTTTCCTATCCTTCTTTCCCCCTTCTCCCTTTCTAGTTCTCCTCTCTTTTGAATATTATCTTTCTTTTACCTAATATCTATTACACCTCTAAAGAAGATGTGGTTTTTCTACATAATGGAGTACTACTCTGCCATAAAAAAGGATAAACTAGAATCATTTGTAGGTAAATGGATACTCCTTGAGAACATACTCTTAAGTGAAATAAATCAGACACTCATGAGTAAACATCGAATTGTTTCTCTATGAGAAACCATAAGTGTACATAAAGACAAAGACCTTATATATATTTTTTGTAGCCTAATGTGTTTTCTTTTCATAAGACAAAGGAAGCTTCTTATCATTTTTATAAATTATTAGTCTCATAAGAATTAATTCTAAGGCAGATGTCCCTATTTCATTTATATATATATTTTTTTACTTTTGTGAATTATATTTTAAATATGAGTCATAGTGTATATCTAATAGGTCTCTAATAACCATACAGAAGTGCATTAGGGTTATTACCTTAATGTTTGTCTACGAAGGCTGTGTCAGAGAGCTTTTCCTTGTTGTGACAAAATAACTGTGAAAATCAACTTAAAGGAGGGAAGACCAGTTTTCCCTCTTAATTTCAGTTGTTTTGGTCCATGGACACCTGGATCCATCAATTTAAACTGGAGCAAAAGCCCAGCATTATGGTGGAACGATGTGGCAGAGGAGGATTCTCACTTCATGGCAGCCAGGAAACTGAGACAGGGAGACAGATCCCCAGGATCCATCCCCTTCAGCTGCACACTTCCTGCTTCCATCATCCTCCAGCAGCCCTTCAAATTTTGGACCCATTAGTGAATTAATCCTGTAATGGGGCCAGAGTTCTCCTGATCCAATCAGTACCCCAAAGTATTCATTTAAGGTCACTTCAGGTGGTGAAAAAAGATGCAAACAAATGAATTTATGTTTATAATCCGTCTAAATTTCATATATCTTGAAAAATCAGGCCAATTGATACTTATTTTGAAAAAGCACAGAATTTAAGCCCTCAGTGAATAGAATTTCAGAAAGGTTCACTTTGGGCACAGAAAAGAAAGGGCATAACTTAGAAATAAACTCTGCAATTGAGGCTAATCGTGGCTTGGAAGGAGCTGTTCCATAAGTAAATGCCCACTTCATACTATTTTATATTATCCATTCTGGATGTAGATGCTGTGAGTTTTAAGTCAGGTCAGAAAGGAAAAAGAAAAAAAGAAAGATTTCTTAAAAGAAAAAATCTAGGCCACATTTGGTTTCAAAAGCTTCTTTGCACATTTGTTTGATTGTTGTCCTAAATCTAAAAAGTCATATTTCAAATAAAATAGTCTTTTATGTCAGTTTTTAGTCTACAAAGGAGAACACAAAACAGTAATGTTTCAGATTTCTTTTTAATCACTCATATCTCCAGTGTTTTTGTTTTGTTTTGTTTTGGGCACATGACAGTGGATTGAGACTATGCATCCAACTGAAGTGTAAAGTTTTGCTGACCAAATTATAATTAGGTCATTTATTTAACAGTGATTTTCTTTTCTTTTCTTTCTTTCTTTCTCTCTTTTTTTTTTTTTTTTAATTCCAGGGACCAAACTTGGGACCTTGTACTTGCTAGGCAAGCACTCTAAGCACTGAGTTAAATCCCCAGCCCATCAACGATTATTCTCTCATTCTACCTTAAAATGTTGTATGAGACTTTAGAATAGGGTTAAACTTTATCTCATATTAAGCAAATGGATAGTGATTTGCCTTAGTATAAAGGGATCTTGAATATATATTGATGACTAAGTCAATTAATTAAATGTTATGTAATGTCCTTACTGATGTCACAAAACTAAAGATTCATATGCATAAGACTCAGACAAAGAGAATTTATTAAATGCAAAAAGTTTTATCTATACTTAGTACTTTTTACTTGAAAAAAATTTCTGGTAATTATTTGCTAAAATTTAAAGACATCATAAGACACAGAACAGAGTATAAAGCATGAAGCTCTGCTAAGATCTTACAATTTCCTCAGAGACAACACACAGGCATATGACATTTTCAATGATGATGTAGGAGAGATTTGAAAATCTATTCCACAAGAAATGCATAGAAATTGAATTCTTGAGTGAAGAAAATAAAACTTTTTTTCTTATAAAAAGCCTGCAAAGCCATATGCAAGCACAATATCAGCAATAAACTCTACTTTGATTAGGTGTACAAAACAACCACATCTCAAACTGAAGACACAGAATTATCTGGTTAACATTATTAAAAAACAAAGAGTTAGTCAAGATTTAGGAACAGATTGACTGAAAAGCTCAAATTCGGTTGTCAGTCTCCATTTCTGCACTGATAAGTCAAGTTTTGCCGAAAGTCAGAAGAGGACAGGCGTTGCACAAACGCACATAGAAACGCACACCAAACTTTCTTTCCCAACGTGCAGAATCAAAAGCATCCGTATGTAGGGTGTAAGAGGGCTGATGGAAAAGAGCAGAAATGCTTGGCTTTATATGCTACATTTGTGTTTATTCCTGAGAGGCCCTAAGTTAACTTTTTTGCAGGAAACTTACATGAGGATTTATTTCAACATCTTTAAAATAGGGAGAGAATCTACCTCCTGGAATTGTTGGAAGTATTAAATGAAATTATCTAAATTTATAGGATGATAATATGCCTGAAATATTATAGTTAGTAAGCAATAGTTACTACTTAATGTAGTCGTTATTGATGTAGTAACTGCATGCGATAAAATATGCACTTACAACCAAAATTGGACAATCCTAAACCTCATCATCTACTAAATCCTAAGTTTATGTCACAGGTCAACAGTTCTTTGAATCCAGGTTTCTTGATATAATATCCTCAACTGATGTATGGATGTAGTTTATCATGGTCCAGAAACTTTTCCTAAGCACTAAATTTATTTATTTGTTTGTTTGTTTATTTATTTATTTATTTATTTATTTATTTATTTATTTATTTATTTATTTAATTTTGGTACTAGGGCTCGAACTCAGGGCCTTGTGCTTCGGAGGCGAGTACTCTAACTGCTGAGCTAAATCCCCAGCCCCTAAGCAATAAATTTAAACACATATCAAACCTCCAATATATGTTCATGAACAAACTTCATTTGAAGGTGAATAGGAAAAAAAGCTATGCCACACGTCACACAGCACACCTCATGTTGATGTGGACTGGGGAATCAACCACTCCTTTTCTAGACTGTGCAATGAATTTTCCATAATAGTTCCATAATAGTTTCCTCTACGTCTATTCTCTGAAAAGATTTATTTTCCTTAATTTATATATGATGATACATAAGAGAGATGAGGTGAATTCCATAACCCTTTAGCAGAACTCCTCTTATTCTTGGGTAAAATTGAGGATTTCCATAGGCCTGTGTTGTCAGAATGAAGATTCTTTAGAAGTATAACTCTTTAAAACTCAATAACATGGCTTTTATTTCA
>PVJO010025967.1:0-21877 GCA_004026905.1 Hystrix cristata
CGCACTTCTCGGTGCTGCGGCAGACCAGGAGCGGGCACGACGGCCGCAGCGGGTGGTTGTGCAGCGTGGCGATGGCTGCCTGGGCGCCGCGTCTCGAGCTGTAGCGGGCGTAGGCGAAGCCGCGGTTCAGGCCGCTGAAGGTCATCATCAGGCGGAACTCGTAGAGGCGGCCCACGCGCTGGAAGAGTGGGATCAGCTGATGCTCGTACATGTCCTGGGGCAGCCGTCCGATAAACACCTCGGAGCCGGCCGGCGGCGGGCTGCCTACCCAGCCTGGGGGTGGCCCGCCATACTTCCTCTGCCCGTTCACCTGCACCAGGCGGATGCCCGTCTCCCTCACCCACGCCTCCAGGGCCGCCTTGTTCTCTGGATTCACCCTCTCACACCATTGCTCACATTCTCGTTTGGACTGCATGGCTGTGCCGGGCTCGAGCCGGACCCTCTTTATAGCTTCCCTCTTCTCCCCGCCAGTCCCTTTCTCTTTCTTTTAACTGACATATTACATTTCATCATGTGATCCCAATATCACTTACTCTTTTTATGTAATATATTTTCCTTCAATTCTGAAAAATTCTAAACCATCATAAAAGTTGTAAAAATAATGTAGTAAGTAACCACTTAGCCTTACCTAAATTCACCAAGTGTTAACATTTTGCCATATCTGCTTTCTGTCTCCCTCTGAGCCATTTGGGAGTTAGTTACAGACACTATGACAGCTTCACCTTTGAAGACACCTACCTGCTGAGAGCCAGGACACTCTACTCAGTAACACTGTGAAATACAGTAATCATATTCTGGAGATTTAATATTGTCACAACCTTTAATCTCGATGCCATGTTCAGATCCCCCAAAGAACAACTCACATTCCAGGCACCTCTCCGTAAAGAGCTGGTCCACCAAGCAGAAGCATGCTTGGCCCCATCTCTGCAGAGCCGGGCAGATGAGCTGGCTGCAGGCCTGAAATGCTGCCTGCATCGCTAAGGTGCTGACTCAGCACCTGTGTTCATCAAGGAACAGGACTCTATCCATATGGGAGGGACTCACCATGCAGCCTGTTTCATTCAAGCATGTGAGATTTTCAAAATTTAATTGTTTAAGGAACAGGTGGGGATGTAGCTGAGTGGTGAGAGTTGCTCTAGCTGAGTGAGGCTCTAGGTTCAACTTTTAACATAAAAAAAAAGAAAAAAGAAAGAAAAAGAAAAAAAAATTGGGGGTGGGGGACTTTTCTTCCAATTTTGTTCTAATGAACTCATCCTGAGGGTATCTGTCAATCAAATCCACTTCAGAGGGACATAAAATGCTGACACACACTACTGCAAGGTAGGTCTCTAACAACAACAAGGAAACTACAGCCCTCTTCCCATCACACACTGTGCAGGGCAACGTCTCATTTCCGGTACTTCGATGTCAGACATGACTCCTCTGAAACAGGCCTGTGTCCGCCAGCCTCTGTCCTCATGACAGAATAAAGATGAACTTGCAGTGTGTTAAATGCCATTCATACCAATCCATCCACAAGTTACAATTTAAAAACATCCTATTACACGGCTACAACCCAATATCCACTTAGGTTGGTGTTTCTCAAAGTGTAGCTCAGGGCACATACGCATCAGCATGGCACATGGAACCAGCTGGAAATGTTGGTTCCCAGGTTTACTGCAGGCCAAATGACTTAGAATTTCCAGGGGCTGGATGCCAGAATTTGCATTTTAAAAATCACCCCACATTACTCCAAAGTGTATATTTGAGAAGTGCTGTGCTAGGCTTTTATCTGAGATAAAATGAAGCTTGGAAAAGTCTGTGGATTAACAACCAAGTATTGAGAACTGACTTGCATTGTTGTCTGTGGCAATGGCTTGTAAACATTCTAACCATAATCCTAACACAAGAACACATTATACATCATACTGCTGTACATGCACACGTACGCACACACACAAGCGTATGTACTGAAATTAAAGTTTCATGAAATGTTATTTATCCTGAAAAACCATGATTCATTCTGGTATGTTCTATCCTATTCTATTTCACTTTTTAAAAACATTGGACATGGTTCACTAAATTGATTTCACAAACCTCTAATGAGCCACAAACTGGAGTTTGCAAAACACTGATCTATAGCAATCAGTTGCAACAGAAAGCAAGAGTCAGAATAAGCTGGGAGGGAGAAAACTGCAAACTTGTTATTAAATATGCTTTTATTTTTAGATATTCTTAAAACGCATGCATTTATCTGGATTTAAAGCAGTTTAATTATAATTCCATTTGGTCTGATTACAAATCTTATTACCTTCAAGTAACAATTATGGATTTTAGGAAGGGACACAAAGGAGTGAAAAATTTGATGCCATGTGAGACTGGGAATCCTGGACCTTAACCAACAGGGTTCCTGGGGGACAACCTACCTCTGCAAGACCCCATTTCCTCATCTATGAAAAGGGGTAAATAATAGCACCTATCTCAAAAGGTTGCTATGAATATTAAATAATTCATGCAAATGATAATAATGGCTATTATTAATCAAAAATAAAATGTCATTGTACTGAAGTTTTACTACCTTAGAAGAATGACAAAGATATTTAAACAAAACCCTCATATATGAGTTCATCTATTACTATTTGTCCAAAATTATCAATTAACTGGCATTATCTTTCCCTCGATAAACAAACTTTGAACATTTTATTTTTTGTGTAAGGTGCTGTGCTAAGTGCGGGAGTCAGCAAGAGGCAGGAGACATAGTACCACTTACTGAGTAGCTTCTAATTTAGTTGCAAAGTAAAGACGATAAAAATAAATGGAAGTAACCAAATCACATCCATGTGCCAAATACAAGGTGCTAAAAGTGAGTAGAGTCAGATTTTAGCAAGAAAGGGACTTGGAGTCAGGGACAGCTCCATGGAGGAGACACCAGTAGGGATGTAAGGGTGGGGAGGTTTGAGCAAAAGTAAAGGAGGGTGGAGGGAATCCCAATGGGACTGAGGACGAAGAGCAGAACCATGCCCCTTGCTTGGTTAGTCGGCACAAAGTAACAGCCAGTTTAGGTAGCAGAAAGCAATGGGTGGTGTAGGAAGACATATCTGGAGTATGGCGTGGCAGTGTAACATCAGTTGGGTGCTGTATTCTAATGAGAGGTGGTCAGATTAGCACACCACGAGGGAGGAAAGATGTGTCCCGAAGCATGAGTGACATCAACATGACAAACATCGTCGGTTAACTGAATGAGGACATCAACAGAGAAGAATGGGGTTCAAATTAAACTTGTAAAAGTTTATATAGTATTTGCTACTTTAGAGCACCAACAGACTGTCCCCTTGATCTCTAACATCTCTGGATGTTTTCCAAAGTTTTAGGTGAGCCGTCCCTACCACTCAAATGATTTCATGTCTCTCATTCAGATTCTGTGCATTCTTGGCTCACCAAGAAAGTTTCTGCCTGAGAATTCTCCTTGCAGATAACTTGATACGGAGAAGAAGCCCATGATAAAACTTAGGCATTCTAGTCACTAGAAGGAGTATTTCCCACGACATGTTTAAATTATCCATTAGACTCACATAAATTTAGTTTTGTGTGACCATCAGCAAATGCCTGATTATCTTTTGTTTGTTTGTTTGTTTGTTTTTTGTGGTGCCGGGGATCGAACTCAGGCCCTTGTGCTTACAAGGCAAGCACTTTAATCACTGAGCTAAATCCCCAGCCCCCGCCTGATTATCTTTTGATGTGTTGGAAAAGTGCCAGACTCAATAGCACAGAGATGGACAATTCTGGTTGCTCATTAGAGTCACCTGGATAGATACTTAAAGTACCTCAGAATGGCTCTCATTCCTGGCTGCACATTTGAACCAGGAAACCTAAGTCTGGTGTCCAAAATGCTAATAGAGATGTTTAAAGCCACCCACGGGCACAGAATATAACTCTAATAACTCATGCTTTTCATCCTAGGCAGAAATGAGGAGGTACTGTCATGCATCGAAGTTAAGAGATTTCTGTTTCATTACATTTCAGGATGTGCAAGTATTTTATTGTATTTGATCTCCTTTGGACACTGTCTTTAGCTTTACATTGAACACTAGTTTTCAACTTAACTCTCTTGCTTTAGAACATGGGTCAGCAGTCTTTTTCTATAAAGGGCTGGATGGTAATTGTTCAGATTTTTTGAGTCTTACAGTATCAATACTTCTCAACTTTGCAATTGTAGCAGAGAAATAACCATAAATAACATGTAAACATGCCTAACTGTATTCCAATAAAACTTTATTTAAAAAAACAAGTGGCAGACAAAATCTGGCCAGTGAGCTATAGTTCACGATCTCTGCTTTAGAATGTTTGAAAAAGTGTAACTAGCATCTTGATCTTGTATCAATTAACACAAAACTAGTAAAAAAAAAAAAAAAAACAAAAGCATGGAAATATAGATGTACAATGCTCTTAATCTTGGAATCTCATCCTCCAACTATCACCCTATTATCACTTATGAGAGACTCAAAACAGAAGGTCCTGTTTATATCTAAACTATACAGAACTGTTCAGTCTGTTTCTGCCACTGCTCTTAATCACCATCAGAACTTCACTTATGTAGAAAGTACCCCTCTGGCTGTGTTATGGTTTGTGTCTAGATGTCCCCCCAAAGCCTCATGTGGTAAGAGATAGCTGGATCTAGAGTGCATGATTACTAAATTGATCCATTGATTGGTTTGCTAGGATCAAGGATGTGAAACTTAATTACTAAATTGATCCATTGATGGTTCTGCTGGGATCAAGGATGTGAAACTAAATTTAAGGGTAGGAGTGCTACCCACCCTAAGGACAGGTAGCCTAGATAAAAGATACAGGAAGAAGCTAATTAGCTGCTTGTTTGCATTGCTTATTTGCATACATTCCTTGGATTCCTCACTTTACTTTTGCTGCCGGCCTGCCATGTGGGTCCGCCCTGCCTCTGCCATGCCGCCTTGCCTCGGACCCAGCGGACTATAGACTGAAACCTCTGCAGACTGTGAGCTAATAAACCTTTCTTCCCCTAACTTTGGGTGTCGAGTATTCTGTCCCAACAACGAGAGAAAAGTAACTAAAACAGGCTGGTTACTCAGCTAAGCCCTGCAAACCTCCCAGACAAGCCAAAGGGGACCAGCCTGATACTGTTCTGGCTTCCTCTATGGTATGAGATACTATGGGGGTCATTTATTTTGGTAGAGCAAGAAGATCTATTTTGAATACATTTATTCCCCATTAAAGTGATGAATGAGGTACAAATATACAGCCTTGGGTCTAAAGGCTCTGCTTAAATAATTTCTATTCAACTGAGTAGTTTTAATCGAGGATGCCACCCCAGTCACCCCTTCACATCTCTAAATACATAATGAACGAAAGCCAAAAGGCTGAGACCCTTTGCCATGTGGATGAAACGTAAACATGGCTATCACTCTTGGCTTCTGAAGCTGCGGCTCAGACAGAGCTCCCTGCACAGCTGCGCTCCCTGGAGCCCCATTTTACAGAGATCCGAAGGTCCCGGATCTGTGGTGCTGATTACCTCCAGTCATGTGAGAGCTCACAGAAGCCTGCACTCCCCTGTTTATCTCCACTGTCAAGCCGCCACCCCGCACCATGAAGACCAGTGTCAGGCAGCTGGCCGCCTGGGAAGGAGGATGCTGAACTTCCCTACAGCAGACCAGACATTAATCTCCCAGTCTGCCCAGTGTTAAGAAAAATGAAACTAAGCACTGAGTGTGCGCTTCTGCACTTGGCTAGCATGACTCCTTGTTTCTGCTCCAGCCTGTACTCACTTGGACGTGTTCTCAAGTATTCCTTTGACTTCATTCATTTCTTCTTTCCCAAAGTAAACAACAGTGAGATGAATTCTCCCATCTTGTTGGATGCACATCTCCCTGGAAAACAAGACACACATATGTCTGTATGTCTGGTTCCTGTTTTCACAGCAGTAGGCAAGGCAAAAAACAAAAATAAAAACAAAACATCTTTTCGTTTTGTTTTGGAAAAGGCAAAAGGATTTGTTTGAAGTACTAAGTAAACTGCCAGGAAAGTGAAGATTGGGATCCAAGATGTTTCTGGTTCATCGTCCCAATTCCTGGAACTTGTATTTACTTTATCAGGGAAAAAAATGAAATTTAAATATTCAGATTTGGCAAATCAAAACTCAGATGCACAACACCACAGGTGCAGCCTGCCACAGGCCTTGCCACAGGCAGTCAAGTGGTGCCACGGAAAGAGCACTGGATTCCCAGCCCCAGAGAAGCCTCTGAAGTACACAAGATGGAATTCCACGTTCCAAGTGAGAAATTTGAAGTCCGGAGAGGGAAAGACTCCAGGGCTTGTCGGCGGCTCGTCTTCCTGGTGTGAGCCAAACACAATTTTAAAGAGTGACAGAGCCACGGCGAAGTCTGCCATCCTCTGCCACCCTCTGCCAGGGCACAACGAAAGCACACAGGGTCAGGTTCTGGGAAACTGCACTTTAAAACTGTGTGGGCAATTGGAAAAAGCCATTCCGGAATCAGGAGAGGATCACTTGCTGGTAAAAAGCACTCTCATTTTTCTAGTAACATCTTTGCTGTCTCCCTCTCTGGTATTTTAATATCCATTCATAGCACTATTTTTTAAGAAATAAAACAGAATCCCAGAACCCTGGGAGGTTCAGACAGGTAAACTGCAAGTTCAAGCCTAGTGTGGGCGACTCAGTGACTCACCAAGACCCTGTCTCAAAATAAATTTAAAAAATAAATAAAAATGGCGGGGGATGCAGCTCAGTGGGAAGATCCCAGGTTCGATCCCCAATACCCTCCCCCTCCACAAGAGAAAACTCAAACCAAGATGTGCCAGGCCTTTAAATCTTGTGATCAGATGAGAGAACAGCTCAAAAGGCAAAGTAGATCAGGTGTTCATATATTATTTCCTTCATTTACTCAACAAACATTTGTTGACAACATACAATGTGTGTGCTGGATACTTTACTAGGGAATTTAAAAAAATGAATGAGACAGGTATGTCTGCCCTGTGGAGTTAATTCTCTGTCTACCCTGCAAGACTAAAGCTCCTCACAATGAAATCAGCAAATGTCTTGTGAGAGTATAAGCCTAGCGGTGCACAGAGTCACTGGGTCTGAATGATCTCTTAACTCCACCCCTGGAAAGCCATGTGTGAGAAGATACAAATTTGGGTGATGGTATACGTGAGTATACCTGGTATGGTCTGAGGCTTTTGATGGTCTGAGGCTTTTCTGTTACCTACACTAGCCTTGCCAAATGTTCAAGGCTTATTTCAATCAGAGATTCTATAATTATGGCTTCATATTTTTTCCAGAAATTTCTAGAACCATCTTAAAGGTTCTGTGACAAAAAGGGGAAAAAAGAGAACTGCTCAAGAAAAGCAATATAAAAAAATTCCCCGATGCTGCATTAAAGTATCATAAATGCCTTGAAAGCATGAGAGAAGATCCAAAAGGAGAAAATAAAAGAGAACATTAAACCAAAAATAACCCACCTAGTCTGAGGAGGAACCCAGCAACCTGAAAGAGGGTTCTTAGTCCAGCTGGAAGTAGTCACAATAAAAACCAAGCAAACTTGTGATGAACAGAGAATGGTTTCAAGAAATCATGAGAAATGTTTTCTACATTTTTTTTCCTGAGAGCTCAGAGATAAAGACCCAAAGAAAATCTATAGTTTTGTTATTATAAGAATCTTCCTAGTGGAAAAAAAAAACACACAATGAAATAACAGATGAGCTTACAGTCTTACAACCTATAACATGGAAGCTGAGAGAAAAGCAGCAACCAAAAACAAAGGTAAGGATCTTTTCAAAGGCAAAACAAGGTGCTTTTTAAAAAACAAAGAAGAGTAGGTAGGTTTCAGCCAATACACTACTGGGCAAAAGCAGACAGGACCTAGATTTGCAGCACATTCTCCTGGTGAGCACCCTTTCTTCCTGCCCACAGGCACGGGAGCCCTGCCAACCCGAGGGAGGAAGATGGGACAGGGAGTAGTAGAGGGCGCCTGTGAGGGTCCCACATGGGCCAGGATGACACAGTGTGAGTGAAGAAGCTTGATGAAGTGACTGGCCTCCTGCCCCGCAAGACCGAAGATGGCATCTTGTAGCACGTTAGCCCAGCAGCATTAAGGGCAAGGCAGTCTGTATTGCTCCCAATGAGTGTGCTTTTACTTGGTAAGATGACAGTATTCAAGCTTTAGCATCACAATTTTGGTAAATCCTAGAATGACCATTCATTCAGTGTTCACTGCCTCTAAGATAAAGGCCCTTAGCATCCACTACTAGAAAACAGCTCCTTTCACCCAACAACAGGCAGACTTCTTGTCATTAAATACTAGGGGCTGAAGTAAAGGACTAAAGACTCATCAGAGACTCATTTTTCCCTTTCCTCCTCAGTTGCCAGGAAGTCCAGAAACCTGGCATTCTCAAGAGTTTCAGTTGTCTGTTAGTCATAACTTCCAAGTGTACTTACCCCCTTTCCATACCGTGACTGAGTCCTCGTGGACCATGGAACTTCATAAAAATGGTTTTATTACATTTGTATGTTTTTGTAAACACAAATACATTTTAAGATTCGTTAATAGAGTTATCAGAGCAATAAGAAGAAAACAAGCACTTTAGTCCACCTACCTTATGCATCCAAGAATCAGCTCCGTCCCTGGCCCAGCCCACACAGAGCTCTGGCCTCTGGGTCCTTGTACCTGCTCACCACACCATGCCATCACCCCAGGAGAGCTGTTATCTGCAGGCCCGGCAATCCAGGGGCCGCTCTGGATCTAAAGACCAGGACTGCTCGCCTGGGACTTCCAGGTTGCACATCTGTTCCTCCGCCCAAGAACAACTGGAGACGTATTTGTCCTAAGAGCTAGCCACGTGCACCTTCTCTAGGTAACACTTAGCAATTTATGCTGAAGTGAAAACCTAAAACAATCTGTTGGAATCAACAGAGGCTCCAGGAGGCCCTTCTGGACAATACTTTTCCTATTTTCTTTAGAAGACATTACAGCCAAGACACAGGGAGTCACATGTGAACAACTGCTTGGCCAATTCAGAGCTGAGCAGCGAGTGCTGATATCTGAAAGGCCCTGTGCTAGAAGACAATGCTTTAAATAAATCACCTTGAATCGTGATAATTACAAACTATGCACCCAAAAGAGTAGAAAATGGCAAAAATCTTGCCACCGATAATAATGAAAGAGACACACTTTTCTGCCATGAGTTTTACAAAGAGGAGACAAAGAAAGAAATGGAAGATTTTATCACACCCTCCCGTGGCTCCAGCCTGAGCAGCCAGAGGCTGAGGTGGTGGTAACACAGCAAGGGAAGCAGCAGGGAGACCCCAGAGTCTCAACCGCCCACCTCAGCATCACGGTGCCTGCAGGGAGCAGGAAGAGCTACAGAATATGGTGGTCTCTCCACGTTGTAATGATAGTGAAGAAGGAAGGTGGTTTTATTCTAATTATGTTTTGTCAGCTGACCCTTGCAAAAAAAAGTAGACTCCACATAAATAAAGTGGGCAAAAGATAATCACCTTTAATTGAGATCCCCTGAAAAACTAAAAGTAGAAATTCCATTCTATCCAGCCATTCCCCTTTTGGGTACCTTCCCAAAAGGGTTAAAGACATCATATCACAGTGATCCATGCATCCCATGTTTAAGCCAATGTGTTAAGCCAATACACCGCTGGGCAAAAGGAGATGGGACCTAGATATATTTGCAGCAAGTTCTCCTGTTAAGCACCTGTCACAATTCATAATAGCAAAATTGTGGAAGCAGCTATGTGCTCATCAGCAGATGAATGAATAAAGAAAATGTGGTATTTATATACAATGTGGTACTACTCTGCCACAAAGAAAGATAAATGAGCCATTTGTAGGAGAGAGAAGGGAGGGAAGGAGAGGGAGGGAGAAAAGGAGGGAAAGGGAGAAAGGGACAGAGGGCAAGAGGGAAGGAGGAGAAGAGACAGAGAGAGAGAAAGATTGAGGGAGACTGATTTAAGAAATAACATTCAAAACAAATGAAAACCTAGTCTGAAATAAAGTATAACTCAAAAGAAATGTTTCTCAAATGTTTAGTACTTTAACAAAAATGTGAATTCAATTTTCAAAAAGGGGTTCAAAGAGGAAATCATAAAAACAACAAAATAAGACTAACAGGCACATCGTGTGCTCAGGAAATGAAACGACAGCCAAAGGTATTAAACTGGAAGTAGCAAGGTACAGAATAGATACATCAGAGTATCAAATTACTGACATAAAGCCATGCGTCTAAGTGAAAGCAGAGAATGACTGAGGGATTGCAAACCAGAGAGAAGCTCATAAATGGAGATGTGTGAAATACACGACTGTGTGTGTACAGACCCAACCAACAGAGCATCCATTTCCCTGTCACACAAGCACCCATAAAACAAGGAAGACAACTAGCTTCACAGGCAAATGGCTACAGGACAACAGAGGCCGGGATGAGACAGATTCCAGCTAACTTACCACAATCCAAGACACCAAAAAAATGGGACTCTTGGGCAAAAGTAAGTCATTTTCAGAAGAGATAAAATGAAGGGTCTTAACACCTCTCCATGGTGTCAATCAGTGCCAAAAGAATGTGTACAAGGTCCCAAGGAAAGAAAGTTTGCCCCACCAAGAACATGAAGGCCAGCAGCGCTATCCTCAGATGATAAAGACAGCAGGTCTTTATGAAATGCCCAAGCACTTGCCACCCCTGTGAAAGGTCGTTGCCCATGAAATGTAGCCCACAGGACTAGGGAAGGGAGATGCTCTTACTGTGAGAGGGCTGCTCTAGAATGTACTAAACTCATTTCATATAGAACTAGCCCTTTGCAGAACAGAATGTAATCAGTCCAGTCTAAAATTAAAATGTTATAAAAATATGCAGTAATTCCAACATTTTTGCAAAATCACTTTTTAATTTTAGAGGAATTTCCAAGGAACTAGTATCTCTTAAAGTGAAAAGATTTTTTCAAAAGTTCAGTTATTTTTTTTTTCTGCTACACTTCAGGTTCCCTTCTATAAATTTAAGAAATGGAAATTTAGCTGGGTGTGGTGGTGCATGCCTACAATCCCAGAACTCTGGGAGGCTGAGGCAGGAGGACTGCCAAGTTTGAGGTCAGCCTGGACAACACAGTGACTTACCAAGGCCCAGTTACAAATTTTAAAAAATAAAAATAAAGAAGTTCTGGGGATTTAGCTCAGTGCAAGGGCCTGAGTTCAATCCCAGTACCACAAAATAAAAAAGGCAAAATTTAATTCTCTCATTAGAAATAGGAGAGTAAATTATATCTCATGTCACATTAAATTAGTCCTAGTTAGCAAGCTATTCTTTCCACATATATGCAAAAGCTGATGATCAACTAATGTTAATAATTATTACTTTTGAGACCTGAAGTCCCTTTTTAAATAACTCTCTCCCTGCCGTGTTCTATATTGCCTACACATCTCATAATGGCTGGTGTCACTTCTACAAACTAGAAAGTCATGCTTAAATTCGAATGGCTAAAAAACTTCCACTGGATTTTTAAATAAAACATAAAACATAGGGTAATTATATAAAATGGTATAAAGGAAATAAAAAGAAGGAAATAAGAATCACTCACAGTATCGCTTTTGGTGTCAACCACACGTAATAGTTTCAAATCTTGGGTTGGAAAAGACTTCAGAAACACAATATCAAATACTTAATAAATAGCCCCTTATACTTTATATTGTCCCAGTAATTTTATGGCTGTATTAATTGCTTCTAAATATTTAACTGATTAGAGTTTACTTTAGTTTTTGTTGTGAAATAATTTTTCCTGCTATGCTTCCTCAGCTCTGCAAACACCATGTTTTGAGTGATACTTTCTTTGCTGATCTGAAATACCATCTTACTAAGCTCTCACCAACAGCAGAATGCCCTCCGGTATTCAGCCTGTTGCATCCCACTTTTTGGGGGCACCCAGGACCTCCTGGTCTGCACAGCAAACTCAGTCTTCTACTCTGGTGCCATCTGCTCCAGGCCTCTCTGTGTCCCTGCCCCTGTCCCCTGCCTGTATCTCCTGCAGCTCTACTTTCCAGGAAGGCAGGAAGCACGCCTGGAATTCCTCTTCTCACCTCTCACGTCTGGGTGGAGTGTCTAGCACACTCAATGGGCTCTCAACACATCCTGTCCAAGACCCAGTCTTTCCCTCATCCCTTCCTGCCTGCATGCGGAGGGGACACGTTATTAGCAAAAACCAGGAAACAATGCCTGGGATTTCCATGTATTGTAAACATTAATAGGAATTACATTCCATTTCACCACCCCCATCTTGAAGACTCTTAAGCTACTACTTTTACTTTCTTCAACAATACTTCCATTCTAGTTGTCTTCCTATTATTAATTACTTGCAATCTTTAAAACACTGAAGCAAGAGCTGGTCACATGTGCTCAAGAGAATCCTGTTTTTCCAGGACCCCCAAGGGCCACACTGAGGACCTGGCCTTGGGTTCCCTTAGTGTACCCACTATTTTACCAAGCCCAGAATGTTCCCTGGCAGGTGTTCCCTTAGTGTACCCACTATTTTACCAAGCCCAGCATGTTCCACGACCAGACTGTGTGCCGAATCAAAGCCCAGAACCCTGAATCTGGGACTCCACAGGCAGCTTCCCAGCCAAAGCAACCTGCTATAACCTTGTCCTAGCAGCAGGGAATAAGATTTGACTTAATGCTTACTGCCGACCACATGCTCAATTGTTCTCAGGATGTAAAGTTGAATCTGCCAGTGGCACTCTGCCATTCCAAAGAAGAGACACAATAGAAAGTGCAGAAACACCAAAAGAGCGGAAATACCATAAACTTATTCAGTACTGGAGCCAAAGGGGCCCTCAGCAGTGCTGCGACTGTGCACAATGGGGTGAGTTCTGCAATGTGAAAAGAGATGGACAGTTTAGCCACACTGGATTATACCACAGCTAAAGGTGGGACTGCAGCTAAGAAAACACTAGTTCGGAACCGTGGACCAGAAGAAAGCTGGGGGCCATGAAGAGACAGGAAAGCAACCATCACCTTCTTCAGATTCTTGAAAGGGTGCAATGGTTATAAGAAAGCGGATTTGCTCAGCCATTTCTCCGGATGCCAGAACGGCACTCACTGGATGAAAGTTACAGGGAGGCCAACTCCAGGTCCCAACAGTGAAGCGTTTTCCTTCTGGGGCTGGTCTAGACAAGGAGGCAGCCTGCATGGGGAAGCAGCTGATACCTGGTCTGCACAACTTGCCCAAGAACCACAGTCAGGGATGCTAGACAGGGATTCTGAATTAAGAGATTAGAGTAGATGACCTCAAAAATCTCTTCTAAACAGACTATTGGATTCTCCTGCTAAATATCTTAATTATAAATGGGTTACTCTTTGTGTTAAAATGAGTGTGTTTATGAATCAGAATTTTGAAAGGTGCCAACCACGTCCACATACTGAATGTTACTGACTGTTAATAATGTGAATTTAATGATGAAAGCTTAAAAATAGCTTGATCTTCCAAGATTTATAATCAGATAATATGACTTTGTCTCTTTGAAATAAGCCGGCTAAATAAGTTGGCTGGTGAACGTCAGTCAATGTGTGAATTTGAGACATAAAACCTTGAAGGAAACCCTCGGCTGAGCAGGGGTCTCCACCAGCACCAGTCACTGCCACACAAGCTGTGTCACCAGCCAGCTCCTCCCTGCTCCTGAAGACCGAGAATGACACCTACTTGTCTGTGATAGTCTCAGTTCCCACTGTTACCAAACGTGAACCCAAACTTAAGTCAGAACCGAACCTTACAGGTGCTGGGTCATCTCCGCACATCCTAATGAAAACCCAGGCCTTCTTGTGTTCATTCTGAAAGTAAATACACTTGCCCAGGAGTTTTGTAATTGCTTTAGGAAAGGCGAATACAAACGATAAACTTCACTTGAAGAAAACATGGTTTGAGCAGGCAGGAAAAAGGGGCCTTTGTAGTTGGCAGGGGAAATGAAGGAGATGACGGGAAATGATATCAGCGTTCTAACACGCACCACACTGAGGAAGATAAATACTACATGCAAACAAACCAACCTGAAATTCTGCATGAACTGCCGGAACTTGTCCGCCCTTTTGGCCAGGGGCACGATAATGTTGATAAGTGTGTTGGCCATGTTGAGTTTTTCCTTTTTCACTTTCATGATTGGGCCAAACGGTCGAAACAAGACAAGTCGTTTGAATTCGTGTTTGTGGTCCCCTTTGAAGGTGAGCTCATACAAAGTGCCTTTATCCTTTTCTGTCCGGTAGATCCCTGTTAACAAAAAAACAAGGAAAGCTAGTTAAAAAAACCAAAAAACCTAACCTTGGCTGCCGAGTGTCCTTATAACCAAGATCTAGCACAAAATGCCTTTAAAAATCAGTGTTAAATCTCTGCGTATAACAATTTTACTAGAAAACTCAAAATGCTCCCAATTAAAATTACCATAAGAAAAAAAAACATTAGTTTAAAAATCACAGTTATGAAGAATTCATAAAAATGTGGGGAAATGCTTACAACCTCAGACACAAAACTGTGTTTATATTATTCAGAGCTATTCAAAAAAGGGCTGTTAGGAAATATGCCAAAATAAGACTGATTATGATGCACAGTAGGATGTGTCTTTTTTTTCTACTATCCACATTTTCTGCAATATGATTAGAAGAGTACAAGCACTATTTTGTTTATTTTATTTTAAATGTGTGTGCTAACATGAGGGATTAGAAATTATAGCTATTCAAATGAACCAAACATGGTGACCAATTCAGGGCATCTTAGAGGTGCTCCGGGCCAGGCACATGGGTTATGTGGCTCTCTGGACACTTCTGGAAGCATTAAAGCAAGCAACACATAAAGCACCCAGCATGATGGACAGGCACATGCCATACACCATACTTAGTTTCACATCTTCCTTTCTACGTCTAAATAGTGTGGCTCAGTACTTCGGAGTATATGTACCTAAGCCAGACTGCTTGGGTTCCAGTATTGGCCCCACAGATGCTCTGCTGAAAATCAACCTTCTGTGCCTCGTTTTCCCCACAGGTTCCCAAGAGAAGTAAATGTTTCAATACATGTCAAGGCGTTACAACAGCCTGGCATGAAGTAAACACTCCATGAATGTTCACCATCATCTTCACCCTGCCTTGTTGTATCAGCCTTATGGTAACAGGGTGTTATGGTTTGTGCCTAAATGTCCCCCCAAAGCCTCATGAGGTCATAGATGGGCCTTTTCAGAATCTAGTGTGATGCTGGGATTAAGGGCGTGTGATTACTAAATCAGTCCACTGATTGGTTCGGCATTGCCCTAATCTTGGCAGCCTGGATAAAATATAAGGATTAGAAAGAGGCTTGCCTACCCCTTTCGCTTGCACCTCTTGCTTGCCTTGCTGCCTTCTGCCCGTCTGCCCTGCCACCCTGCCTTGGATCCAGGTGATTGTGGACTGAAACCTCTACAAACTGTAAGCTAAATAAACCTTTCCTCCCTTAACTTTGGGTGTCGGGTATTTTGTCTCAGCAACAAGAAAAAAGTAACCAATACACAGGGTGTGTTGAGAAGATGCGGATGCAGGAGGGAAGTCTGTTTACATTCTTTCAGACTGTGTTCCACCTCACGCTACGTTACTGAAACTCCCCCGAGTGTCACTTGTCAGGCTGAAGATGTCACTGCTGCATCTCAGCTCTTGAGTTGAGCCTCTCTGGGGCCATGTGACAGAATTTCTCTGTCTAAAGAGCAATTTCCCTGATGGCTAGGATCCATTTCCTGCCTCATATCATTGGCATGATAGGTGCTTTTTAAAAAACCAGAAAGAAAAGAGTAAAATTGGACACATCACCAGAGAAGATTTAATTTTGATTTATACCATGTTTTTGTTCTACATCTCCTCCTTCCTCTTAATGCTCATGTCGGAGAAAGCACCTCCCAGGCTTCACGTGGCCACAAAAATAAATGTCCAGGGACAAGTCCGCCTCTCATGAGTTACAGACTTTCAAGGCCCCTCACTAACCACTTTTCTTTTCTTCCTTGCTCTCCCTGCTCTTTCCTTTTGTGGGAACCCTACGTCTTCTTCACAGACATCGCCAAGTTCTATTCTCTGTTCTTTGTCTCATAGGAGCATTACAGCCTCTAGCCCTGGACTCACGCCTCTTTGATACTGTTCCAAGTCTGGGTCTTCCCGAGGTGCCGAGGAAGAGTTTGGTACTGTGAATTTCCAAGGTGGCTTCATTTCACGCAGCGGTCCTGCAGGCTCGCCTCAAAGATTCAGAAGGCACGCTCTGGGGCAGCGAACACAGGTGACTTAAGGACGCAGGCACAGAAGCACAAGCACCGGCTCCTCGGGGAACAGGGCGCAGCAAGCAGCCGCTCTCGGTGTTGGGGAGGCCGGGAGGTTCTGCAGAGCTCGTGCTGGAGGAGAACCCAGAGTCCTCGCAGGGAGGGGCAGTCGCGGGAGACAAAGGAGGTTCGCCTCCTTGGAAGCTCAAAGGACTTCTTTGAAAACCTTAAGTGCTTCCCTTCAAAGTCTGTTAATTCTTTCAGGCAATTAGTGCCCCCTGAGGAAACAGGCTATTTTCCCACCGCTCCTGTCTAGAGCAGCTGCTTAACCACCAACTTCCGGGCTCCAAACGAGGCAGGGCTGAGTCAGAAAGGAGCTGCCGCTGGTCACGGAGCAAGCACATGCATAACCGGAGCAGGTCGTGGCTGTGCACTGTCACTCTGTCACCGGAACTCAGCAGCAACGAACCTGGAGCAGGCTGCCGACCGTTCAGCGCGCAGATAAAAACGTGCGTGGGCTGGGAGAGTGTTTTTCCAACTGAGTCATTTTCTTTCTCAGCACCGGGATAAGAATCATTAACTTTTTAAAACCTAAATCCACAGAGTTGAAAAGACAGAGAGCAATTTATTCCAATCTGTCTCAAGAGATGGATCTCTGTTCATAAAGAATACAGAGAATGCAACGATTCTTGTTGGTAATGACTCCTGTAACTGCATCACACTGTCCACCTTTGTGGCCTCCACCAGCCTCAGCCCAGGTGGCAGGGACTGCACGCGGTGCGGCCACGGTGTGGAGGGTCTCAGGTGTCGCATCCCTCCCATCGGGAAGGTCACATCACGATTTAAGTCGCTTCCTCACTGTACCGCGCATACTATGCCTCGAAATCGCTGTTATGTCAACTTTTTAGCATGTTTCCTCATACTCGACCTAATTATTTTAATTACGTCTTCTAAATCTGATTTTAGATCCTTTAATCTAATCTATTTTAAATAGAAGTTATCTAAAGCACTCTTGCACCAAAACCACACCCGGCCACTACACCCACGCATGCAGCCTGCCACACTGCACGGAGAGACCACTCACAGTTTGTCTTCTCTTAAAACAGAGGACGCTTACAAGAATCCTATGCCACCCAGAATCTTCAGTGTGGAAACACAGGGAACAGAGAGAAAGGGGACAGAGTTTCTGTGGAAGGAAAAGATTTTTAGCCTAGAAGTTGGCAGCTACACACGGCAAATACAAAACAAATCAGTCACACAAACACCTTCCTTGTACAGATCAAGTGTCCCTAACTGGAAAATTTAATGTCATAAACAATTTTTTAACACAGGCATATGATACTCAAAAAATTTTGGATTTCAGATTTTTTAGGGGAGGGGGGTTGGGCTTGAATTTGAGATCTTCCTGTCTCAGCCAATCGGAGTGCTGGGATTACAGGCATGTGCCACTATGCCCCTTTTAGATTTTCAATTTTTGGATTTATATTGGTAAAGTCTACGCAAATATTCTAAAATCTGAAAAACTCCAAAATCTGAAACATTTCAGATCAGGGATATACCACCTGTAATATTTTATAATATACTATCATTTCAAGTACTATGTACATTAAAAATCAAATTAAGAGGGCTGGGGATTTAGCTTAGTGATTAGAGTGCTTGCCTTGCAAGCACAAGGGCCTGAGTTCGATCCCCGGCACCACAAAAAAAAAAAAAAATCAAATTAAGAATTAGCAGGTACCTTGGATCTTCTTTAGGTACCATGACTGAGACCTCTCTGTCCTTTCAGTTGCTCAGCATACTTTGAGCGTGGTGTTTCGGCTTCTTGTGCAAATATCCCAAGCCCTGTCTTGCCCTCTTCAAGGGGCTGGGCTCTGGGACCCCAGCTAGGTGGGGGCATCTCTAGAATTCAAGAAACAGTGTGGCAGCCAGCTTCAGAGTCTACTCCTACAACAGGCAAGGCGGTGACCAGGCCCAGGCCTCTCCCACGTCCTGCCCTCACCTCGGAAATCGCGACACTGAAGGAGCAGGAGCAGAAGGTTCCTTACCCTCACTCAGCATGCATAGACTCAGTCGGTAACTAGTGTTGCACCGCTGAGTCTGCGCAGAGCCGAGCCCAGGCAGACATCCTGCCTGCAAAACCTCTCTCAAAAGTCCCATTCATCCATATCCACCCTCGAGTCTCCACATGTATCCCTGCCTTTCTGGCTTTTCTACGTGGAGCTCCGACCTCTCAGCTGGATAGCTGCTGTCATCTACCAGCTCAGAGTCTCATCTCTGCTGGCAGGGCCCAAGTCACAGCACAAGTATCCTTTGACTCTTAACTTGTCTACACAGCCACTCTGAGTCTGCTATTCCCCAGCTCAAAAGCCCTCACCAGGTTCCTGCAGCCTGCAGAGTAGAAACCAACACCACAACCTGGCCTTCAAGACTCTCCCTGCTACGGACTTACTCTACTGTCTCAATTGTATATCTTTCTGCTGCCTCATACGAAGTGTAGGCTTCAGTCAGGCTGGTTTCTACTGAATGCTTGTAAGTGTTCTTCCTCCTGAAGAAACAGGAGCCCTGGTGTGCTACAGGTGGGAATACAGAGTGGTCCAGCTGCTGAAGGAAATCGTGTGGCAATCCCTCAAAAAGTTAAACACATGTTCATAGCCATGTTATTCACAACAGAAGACAGAAATAACGCAAATCTTCATCAAGAGACGAACGGATAAACAAAATGGGGTGTACACACACAACGGAGTATTACTCAACCTTAAAAAGAAATAAAATTTGGCTGGGGATTTAGCTCAGTGGTTAGAGTGCCTGACTTGTAAGCACAAAGCCCTGAGTTCGATCCCCAGCACCAAAAAAAAAAAAAAAAAACAAAACCAAAAAACAAAAAGAAATAAAATTCTGATGAATGCTACAAAAAGAACTAACCTCAAAGATATTACGCTAAGTGAAATAAGCCAGTCACAAGGCAAATATTGTAGGGTTCCACTCTTATTTGGGCTATCTAGAGTAGATAAAATCACTCAGACCCAAGGTAAAATAGATATTACCAGGGCTGGGGAAAAGGAAAGCAGGGAATGGGGTGTCAGTGTTGAACGGGTGCAGAGTTTTTATTTTGAAAGATGACAGTACTCTGGAGATGGACAGTGGTGAAGTACAAATTTTTTAAAATAATTAACATTGCTGAATTCAACACTTAAAAATGATGAATGATCAATTCTGTGTTACGCACATTTTCCCACAATGTCTCCTTTAGTGAAGTCTTACACTTCCTCACAGACACACATACCTCCACAGTTGAATTTCTACTGCTAAATAGAAATACCTTCTAAATCTGGTCCTCCCTCTCTGGGAAGATCTGCACAACACTCCCAATAGCAAGTGATCCTTCATCCTCCAGGCGCGTCCATATTACAGCATTTAAATTTTCCTTTTCTGAACTACCTTTTTGGCACCCAAGAACATGAAAGGACCAGAGAAATCATCTGGTCCAGACAGATGGCCAACAGAACCTAGAGACATGACTTGCCCGGTCCACTTGTCTTGCTGTACAGACCTCGTTCAAAAGCTCACTCCCTAGAGTCGCTTTTCATATGCAGCACTGATGACCCCAAGCACAGAAAAGAAATCAAGACCATAGAAACAGCTTCTGAGCTGTTAGAATAAACAACATAAAGTCTTCAGCGAAACCCACTGTGTTTGGCTCATTTCCCCACAGCTAATCCTCATGTTGACCCTTTCTGCTTTTCTTTTACTTCACCATATAATTTTGACAGTCATTAAATAGCAGTTATTTGCATTCCCAACTGTAAAACACTGAAAGTTGTAAATTTCAAAAGAAGGGAAAAATATATTTCCAACAAGAAGAAAGAAAAGAAGAAAAAAAAAGGACAGCTAAACCTGGGTATCTGCAGGAAATTGGCTCCAAGATCCCTGTAGGATATAAAAATCCAAGAGAGACACTCAAATCCTTTCTATTAAATACCATATTACTTGCATAAAACCTACATACATCCTCTCATATACATTCAATCACCTCTGGGTTCTATAAAATACCAATTTTGAGGTGAATTCTATGTAAATAGTTGTTATACTCTATTGTTGGGGAATTATAACAAGAAAAAAGGAGGGCACCTCCTCCTGGGGGAGGGTATCGACAATCTGATAGAAGATATATCTCTAGAACTAAAGAGTGAATGGCTGTTTGGAAAGACTACAAAGTCAGAAAGGGCATGCTAAAGAGAGAAACAGCATAAGCAAAGACACTGAAAAACACAAACACAAAAGAACTTTTTATGTTTGGCAGACTTGAAGCAGTTAAGCAAGGCTGAGCAACAAAGGTATGTGTGGAAGAGAGGTGGGAGACCCGCTGGAGGGTCAGAGAGCCCACAGAATCCAGGCCCACTCAGCACCCTCCCTGGTCCCAGAGCACAGGGGAGGCAGGTTGGTGTTTTCACAGGGGCGAGATGAGGTCTTGGGACAATCCCTTCACAGCAATGTAGAGCACGGTGGACGATGGAGAAGGAGCTCAGGAGGTACGAGGAAGAAGCCATCTGGTGCAGCAGGAAATGGCAAGGACCTGAACCAGATGATAGCAGAGGAAATGGTGAGAAGCGTAGAGGCTGGAGACAACGTGGTTGGAGAATGGGATGGCAGGGGAGGGACAGGAGCCATGTAGTACAACTCCTGCTCAGTGAAAAAGGACTTATGAAACAAGCTTTGGATATGCTGATTTGAGGGCTTGTGAGTAGATCTGATGTCAGCAGATGGCCCTTTCTCAGACATACACAGTTGGACGTTCCCACCATATAAATTGAAGCTGCGGGTATGGCTGAGATCACCAGGAAGCATCTATGGAACGACAAGAGGGAGTCTAGAATGTCTAAAAACTATCTGCTCCTCATGTTTGTGGCACCGTTCAAAATAGCCAAGATACAAGGGAAAGTAAGTGTCCTTCAACAGATGAATACACAAAGAAAAGGTGGTGTGGTCATTCATAGCCAAATGCTATTCAGCCCTAAGAACAGATGTATTTCTGTCACTAGTGACAACATAGGTGCAGTCAGAAAACATTACGCCAAGTGAAATCAGCCAAACTCAGAAAGACAAATATTGAATGTTCTCACTTATACGTGAGTCTAAAAATCTTGAATTCACAGAAGCAGAGAGCGGAATGATGGTTACCATCGGCTGGAGTAGGAGGGGAAGCGATGGGGAAAGGGAAGATAAGATGTGGGCCAAAGAGTACAAAGTCTCAGGCAAACAAGAGGAATAAGTTTAGTGATCTACTGCACTGCATGGTGATCACAGGCAATAACAAGGTAGTGTATGTTTCAAAATTGCTAAAATAGGTTTTTAATGTTCTTAACACACATGATAAATTGGTGCAGTGATAGGTATGTTAATTATCTTGATTGAATCTATCTCTAATATATACAAAAATCAAAGCAATACACAAAGTGCCATAAATACACACAATTATTACCTTTAAATGAAAAACAGATTGGTAGATGGAGAGAGGATGGATGGACAGATGGGTGGATGGAAAGATGGAGGTATGTAAAGAAAGGAAGAGAGAGAAGAAAGTAAAAGAGAAGAGAGAGAAGAGA
>PVJO010025968.1:0-21884 GCA_004026905.1 Hystrix cristata
CCCTGAAGTTACAGACGGAACTGAAGAGCAGGGAGGATGAATGAGCTGCTCAGGACCTTGTGGGAGTGAGTTTAGACTGAGGACGGAAGACAGAGCCCGCCCCTCCCTCTTGCTGTGCCCGAGTCACATCAGAACCTGGCAACACCCGTCCTGAGCCACCTAGTGGCCTCTGTCCTCAGTGCACACCCGAGACTCGGGAGGGCCACACACTGCTCACGGGGTCACTCGGGCTCCCTGCCCAGCAGGTCACAGCTGCTCTGGGCTTCCTGTGCTCACATGGCTACTGCTTCTGTGTGTTTCTGAGAAGTACTCACCCGCATTGGTGCAAAACTTGAAATCAATAATAGAAGTTTTTGCTATTTTACAAGTAAGTGGAAACTAGGCAGCATGTTCCTTGGTCATCTGTTCGTCAGTGAGGAAATTAACAAGGATACTGTGAGGTGCTCCTGTGGGCTCAGCGTCCTGTTAGCCTGCAGGGTCCTCACTGGCCCCTCAGTCTTTCAGGCGGTGCATAGTCGGGTCTTGTTTTTTATTTGTTTTCATTACTTTTTAGTTAGAGGATTTGATCCACTCACAGTCAAGATTATTAAGCACAGGGAAGGCTTATGCTTGCCATTTTGTTGACTGTTTTATAATTGTTTTGTAATCTTCGTTCCTTGTTTCCTTCTTGGTGCTTGCCCTAGTCCTTTGATGGTTTTCTGTTGTGCTCAGATTTTAACACTTTCTCTCTCACTTTTCTATCTGCTGAGATTTCTTTCTTTGTACTTACTGTGGATAGGACATAAATAAATTCTTATTAATATTGTCTTATTCATAAGAAACTTGGCATTTATTCACTTACTTGAGATTCGAGTTTTATTCATAAAGACATGCATGTTAATTTTATTTTTTAAATAGTTCTGCTACTTTAACAATTTATGAGGAAGGTCTTTGGTCTTTTTATGTCTTCAAAAGATAGTTAGGTATATATAAAAATGCTGCTGATTTTGACAAATTATTTGCAACTAACTTGCTAGAGTCAGTGTCCCTTTCTATTGTTTTCCAGTTGATCTCTTCTTTTATGTTAACCACAGGAACATGAAAGCTTTATTTGTTCATATCTGAATTATATGCTATTTTCTCACCTTCAGGTAAGTATGTATTTACTTACTTGCATGTCTTGATATGAATGTTTACAGCTGTCTATGTATACACACTTATCACCTCCGAGTATATCAGATTTGAATGTGTGTTTTGGCGAGAGCAGAGGAATGCTTTGATACAGAAACACACCACACTTATGAGAACTGGCGTCCCACACGACTGCAGAATCCCAGGAAAATACTGGCTCAGGTATTGCGAACTCGTCATCCATCTCCTGCTTTTTTGCTGATTCTCAGGACCAGCTGACACAATCGGGCCATGACAGAACCAGTCAGATCCCAGCGCTGGTGAGTGAAGAGAATTCTCAGTTACGGAGCTGGGCTCAGAGGGCCAAGTCCTGAGGATTGTCGGCAGCTGCCCTGGGTGGACGTCCAGGGAATACCGGCGATTGTGGTCTCTCCTGACCTTAGCGACCTCTTTGTCCTCAGCCCCAGGCCCCCACCCCCAGGACCACGCAGTAGAGAATCTCATCCGGCTGGGCCTGGCTGGCCTGGTCCTGGTGGGCCTCAGGATTCTGCTCCTTGAGGCCCGGCACACCAGAGGAAGACCAGAGATGCGGCCAGGAGGCGAACATGAGAGAATGATGCATCTTCCGAGCAACAGAGGCCCGGGAGTGAGTCTGAGTTTCCTGGCAGAATCCGGGAGAAGGTCTGGGGTGTAACTTGGGGACTGTCAGCTGCAAGGAGCAGAGGCAGCGCAGGTGAGGGGCGGGTGTTGGTTGTGAAGGACTCACCCTCCATTAAATGGTGGCGCCTTCCTTCCCTGCTGCTGCTGACCTTCCCAGACTGCCCTCTTTCCTTGCACCAAGACCCGAGACCCATCCCGAGCCTCGCTGTGTCCACGCATCTTTGGCCCTCATGATCTGGGCCACCTCCATGTTCTTTATTGTAATCACTATGTTCTTTGAAAAGTACTATTGTCTGTGGCTCTGAACATGAATCTATATTATTTGCATAAATGGACAAAAATTATACTCCAGACTTCAAAATTTAAATCAAATATGATGCTGTAGCACCCACTGTGCACCTCACAGTCTCTTCACTCCTTGTCAAATGTTACCATGTCTTGTCCTGAGAAGTATCATCTTTTGGACTCAACACACTGGCACTTACCATGTCAGTGTGACAGTGCAGTGGAAAACCAGTTTTATGAAAAAAAATAAATAAAATTGGGGCCAAGTGTAGTGACTCACAGCTGCAATCCCAGGAGTCTGGGAGGCCGAGGCTGGAGGACTACAAGTTCAAGTCCAGCCTGGGCAACTCAGCAACTTAATGAGGCCTGTCTCAAACTAAAATATTAAAAAGGGTTTCTTATGCTTTGTGCCTAAATGTCCCCCCAAAGCCTCCTGAGGTCATAGGTGGGGTGTTTTCAAAAGTGGCTGGGTCCAGAGTGTGTGATTACTAATTTAGTCCACTGATTGGCTTGGCAGAGTTCTGCTGGGATCAAGGATGTGATACTAGGATTAAGGGTGGGAGTGCCACCCACCCTGAGGGCAGATAGCCTGGATGAGATATAAGAGACAGAAAGAGGCTTGTCTACCCCCTTGCTCACCTCCCTGCTTACCTTGCTGCCTTCTATCTGTCTGCCAGGCCGCCCTGCCTCGGACCCAGCTGATTGTGGACTGAAACCTCCACAAACTGTGAGCCAAATAAACCTTTCTTCCCCTAACTTGGGGTGTTGCCTATTTTATCTCAGCAATGAGAGAAAAGTAGCTAAGATCCGGGTGGGGGGTTGGGGGGGTGCTGTCCCTCCGTGTGACAGAGCTGGGCTCCATCCCTAGAGCCACAAGAAAAAGAGAACCAGTTTCTGCAAACTCTGATTTATATAAGCATTTGCCAGTTACTGTGGTGTGGATATTCCCTCCACAGCCAACTTTGAGAGGCTGGCTGGAAACCAGGAATGCAGAGTGGGGAAGCAGTGGGTGGAACGAGCACTTACGGCCCTCGGTGCAGACACGAGGAGAAAATGCGCATGTGTGTAGGACCCACTCACAACTTTCATAGGAGGGCTGATTTTGTAGGAAAAATCTGTAATATACAAAATTCAGTCTACCACAAAGAGAGGAGGAGAAAACACGGCAGAAAATATACTCAGTGGATTACTAAAAATTAATGAAAATTATAAACAGAAATGTAGTCCATTTTCCAAAAAAAGGTGAATAAATGAAAGACTATAAAAATATTATGTGTTATTACATAACCGTAGAAAATCAGACAATATTTGTTATTTAAGAAACATCTCAGATATCTTTTTAAAATCTGTAAGATCAGTAGTAATGTTCTCTCTTTTATTCCTGATATTGATGTTTTTCTCTTCTTTTTGCTATGATACTCTACATTTTATAATGTAATTTCATTGTATTTTTCTTCATACCTCATAAGTTGTACTCACTGAAATATCTGTATGTGTGTGTGTGTGTGTGTGTGTGTGTGTATATATATATATATATATATTCTCCGTCAACTAACTGAAGATTTTATATATGTGACTCAATCCTGAGTTTTTTTCCATAGTATTTTACTGTTAACTATTCTACTCTAGAAAAAGATATGATTATAATTTAGAATCATTCAAAAGTAACCCCTTCTCTATCTAGTGAGTTCTTACTAGTTTATGTGTAATCCAGGCCTTCGATGTATATCTATCTATGCCTACATATATTTCAAGACTATGTGGCTAGATAAAAGCTACTTTACAAGTGTCTCATATTCTCCATGTTTACTGTTTCTGTGAAAAATAAAATATCAAGTTTTATATTAAAATATTCTTGTGTTTTATTTTTAATATCAATATCATAAATACCTACTTGTAGTAGTATGGCTTTCTTCTTTTAAAATGACAAGTACTTATTTGTTGTGTTGTTTTAATTAAGGTATCATATTACCTAATCCCTGAGTGTTTTCAGGGAGTGTGGGTCTATTTAACCCATCCTTAAGTAGGTTGGTTACTCTTTCACAAATAGGAAAACAAATGAACGATCAAGACTACTTTCAGCTATTTTATTAATTATTCTCTTAATTCTTTTTTTGGAGGGTAATTTTCTAAGCATAAGTTTATGATACATAATTATACTCATTTTGGAAAATATAAGTACATATATATTCATTTTTTATCTTCTTTCCTCCACACTCTTCCCTCTCATGACTTCCCCAGAACTCCCAACTCTGAAAAGTCCACCTTCTTGTCTTCTGCCATCTCTTCTTTATTTTTCTTTTTAAATTATTTGTATTTTAGCTTTCTCGTATAAAGGAAACCATGCAATATAATGTTCTACATTGATTTCTTTCATTTAATTATTAGTCTCAAGATTCATCCATTTTCCTACAAATGACTCAAATCTTTCCTTGTGGTGAGTAATACTTCTATGTGTCTATAGATCACATTTTCTTTACCCCTATATCTCTTGATGGGTACAAAGACTGCCCCACAATTTAGCTATTATGAATTGTACTGCTATGAACATGGGCATTCATGCAGCCTTGTAATTATGGTGATTTAACTCCAAGAAAATACCCAGACGACATATAACTGGGTCAAAGGAATTTCTGTTTTTAGTTTCGTGAGGACTCGGCATACTGATCTCCAGAGTGGCTGTGCCACTGTGTCCTCCCACCAACAATGTAGATGATTTCTGCTTTCCCCACACCCTTACCCGTATTTGTAGTCCTTGATGACTGCAGTTCTTACTGAGTGAGATGGGACTTGAGGGTTGTTTTGATTTGCATTTTCTTGATGACCAAATAAGCTGAGCACTATTTTGTGTACACTTTGGCCATTTGTACAGATTTCTTTATTTTGGTATAATTCCATTTCTTGATTCTTGGAGTTATTTTTTTCAATTGGGTTTTAAGTCAAGAAAATCCTAGCCTATGCCTGTACCCTCAAGTGTTTTACCTATTTATTTGTTCTGCAGACTCAATGTTTTTGTTTCTATATTTAGGTCTTTGATCCATTTTTATTTGATCTTAGTATAGGATGAGAGACAGGATGAGATGGGTCTATGTTTATTCTTCTATATGTGGATAAGGTTTTTTCTCAGCACCAATTGTTAGAGGCTAATTTTCACAGCACCATTTGTTAAAGAGGCTATCTTGCTGGGCATGGTGGTGCAGGGCTATAATCCCAACGCTAGGGAGGCTGAGGCAGGAGGATTGCCAAGAGTTGAGGCCAGTCTGGGCTATACAGTGAATTCAAAGCCAGACTGAACTATATGTCAAAACCCTGTCAGAGAGAGGGGGAGAGGGAAGGTTATCTTTCCTGCACTGTACGCTTTGTCAAAGATAAGACAACTGAATGTGCTTCAAGTTGTTTCTGCATCTTCTATCCATTCCATTGCTCCACATGTTTGTTTGTACCAGTACCATCCAGTTTTTATCACTGTAGCTTTGCAATATAACTTGAAATCTGGGATTGTGATGCCTCCTGCTTTGCTCTTATTAGCAAAGATTATTTTTGCTATTCTGAGTCTCTTCTGATTTCACATGAATTTTAGGATTGTTTTCTCTAGTCCTGTGACCAATGCTGCTGGTATTTTTTACTGGGATTGTGTTAAATCTGTGTTTCAGTTTTGGAAGTATGGTCATTTTGATTATATTAGTTCTGCCTACTTAGGAACAGGGAATATCTTTCCATCTTTTGATGTCCTCTTGTATCTCTTTTTTAGAGTACTATGGTTTTCAACGTAAAGGTCTTTGGATTTCTTTGTTAGGCTAATTCTTTCTTTGTTAGGCTAATTCTTAATTTGTAGGATAAATGATTATATTGAGGAGTAAAAACAAATCAATAGCAGAAAAAAGTAACATAAGTTAAAAACAGGAATGAGAATAAAGAAAAGACAGAGAGCAAATTAAAAGAAAAAAGTTCTAAAGACAAAAGAAAACCAAAAAAAGAAAAAGAAGGAGATGAAGGAGGAGGAGAAGGACGAGAAGGAGGAGTGGAAGAAGGAACCCCAAACCTCATAAAACCAATTAAAGAATAAGAAAGAAAAAAATAAATCAAAGGAAATTCTTTATCTTTGAATGAATGGTTTCTTTCCAGGATCTGTATTCTTGGAATGTAACAAGTCATGATTTTCTTCACCTAGTTTTATGGCCTGTGAGCTTATGATGCGCCCTACACCCCAGACTATGGCAGGGATCCAAGCCAAGGCATGTTCTTGCTCATACCGGTAGCTGGGGAAAGTAATTAGACCATTAGTCTCTGCTGATCACAGGCTGCATGGCAGGGGTTCAAGCAATCTGCTGGACTTATTGCCAGCACTATCAGATCCAGTCACCTCTAAAAGTCACATTCTCTGGACCTGGTTTCTCACTCTAAAGGACAAGGCCTATGCCCTTCCAGGCCTGAGCTTAAAATGTTGAGAGAGTCTATGTCTACCCTGTACCATCCCTGCAGCTGTCTCCTGTGGCCATCTCTCACCCAGTCACTGTGGGAAGGTAGTACTGGAAACCCTGAGTGGAGTTGTGCTGTCATAGTGCAATTCAGTCTTAAACAATCAACCCCTCCCAAAATGGCTCCTGATGAAACACTCTCTGGCAATATGGCAAGCACTGCACTGGGTTTCTTCTCCAACTCCAGCTGCCATGAAGGAGATATTTAAAAAAAAAAAAAAGTCACTTTCAGAGTAAAACCCCTTGCTGTTTTTTGTAGTTTATAATAGCTGTAGGTTTTGGAGGACTAGTGCTGCTGGCCAGATCCATAATGTCTCCCTGGATCTGCCAACCCTCTGGGCTTACTTTCTCTCCGCAGGCATTGGCCTCATCTATGATCAGGTCAGTCAGTTGCTCGGTGCCTCTGTTGCCCCATGGCTGTGGGGAAACAAAACACAGAATTGGCTGAGAGTTGGAGGTTACTGGGACCAGGACACGGAATCCACAGACATAGAGTTAGTCCATGGCCAATGCACATGACACAGAGCATGCACAGCTGTGTCGCCCACCCGTGGGGCACATGGCTGCCAAGACACTTTTTGAAAGCCTGCAACATCAATACTGAGATCCTCTCTTTTTTCCTGACATTGATAATGCTTGTCTCCTCCCTTATGACATGTTACATTTTTCATATATTGTGATTTCACTGTATCTTTTTATTTCTACTTCATTAATTCAACTATGCCTGACTGATGGTTTTATTTATTTTAAGCAATACCGAGTGTGTTTTATAGTTCCTTTTCTGTTAATTGTTAACTGATTGTGAAAATGGGCATAAATAGCAAATTTTAATGATCTATGCCCAGAAGCACACCAACTCAGCTCATCTAGGCGTTGGGCGTTCCTGCTCAAGTTGACCACAATAAGTCCACCACAATCCACCCCTAGTCAACTTGTTAAGCAGACACATTTGTTTAAACCATAGTCTCTAGTAGCAGATTTGTAAAGAGTTAACATATCTTGGTCTACTCAGATTTACATTAACAGTACAATTCTTGTTGCATTCATTCCCATACCAGAAACAAATATTCAAAGGATTCTTAAAACTGATTACAAACAGGTGTCCAAAAATTACAAATATAAAACAACTCCATTCTGTATCTCTTGCTTGTATGAAAACAGTAAATAATTTGTTTACAAAGTACAATATACCAATACAGTACATCCACATTCTAAAATATGGCTTCAAATTTTAAAACTCTTTGGTTTCCACAAACTTCAACAACAGAGAAACAGGGCAACACTAAGAGACACCACTAATTATCTCCTGCACCCCAAATACACTCTTCCCTCTGGCAAAAGGCCTCAGGTCATTTTTCCATTGTCCTGTTTCTTCTACACAACCAAGTTCTCCTCTGTTCATTCTTGCAATCCACTGCTCCATCTGACCAAATGTTGTTTTGTTTTGTTTTGTTTTTTGTCTTCATTTGTGTTTCTAAGTAAACATGTCCAACAAGGACCTGGCAGGAGAGGTAATGTGTTGAGAAACTGGCATGAAGTCCATGTGATATGTTATAGTTTGGATTATGAATATCCCCCAAGAACCTCATGCAGGAGTTTGGCTGACAGCTGAGGGGATTTGGGAAGCTGATTGACTAATGAGGGCCCTAATTCATCATAAGATTAATCCACTGAGGGATTCATGATTTGATGGAATTAAGCAGGTGTGAAGGAAATTGAGGAGGTGGGGCCTACTGAACAAAATGTGACAAGGGCACGTGGGTAGGGCACTGTATCTCATGCCCTGCCCCTTCCTCTCTGGGTCTATCTGCTTCCTGTTCGCCATAAGGTGAGCAGCTTTGCTCTGCCCCACACTCCCACTGCCAAGATGTTGTTCCTCATAACAGGCCCCAGCAATGGAGCCCACCATGGACACTTCTAAAACCATAAGTTCAAATAAATCTTTCTTCCTTCAAAAGGCTATTCTCAGATGTTTTGTCAGAACAAAAAAACTTGACCAACACAAAATGTGAGCACAAAAAAGAGTGGATTGTAATTGACCTGAAGTGCACACTTCGATTATCAGTATCACCTTGGTCATCACATTTCAGTGATTATCACCCTAAATTTCCACCATCAGAAGTTGCTTCTCCCTGGATGCGGTCACGCACACCTGAAATCTCAGCACTAGGGAGGCTGAGGCAAGAGGACTGCTAGTTCCAGGCTAGCTCAGTGTACACAGAGAGATCCTATGTGCAACTCTGAATACAGAGTCTACCAAAAAAATGAGCACACACTTCAGCAGTTCACCATATTAATAAAGGTCTGGAAGCTGATAGCCACCACTCCGAGCACCTCTTGTAACTGTAGAGGGCAAAGGCAACTTGGATTAATCTCATGATGTCTCAACAAATTTAGTACTAAAATATTTATACTGGTTTTCTTTTCCTGATGTATACATTTTTGGAGGACTAACAGTCAGTGATTTTATATGTGATATAGGTAAATTTTATTACATATAAAGTATACAGTCAGGGATGGTGGCTCACACCTGGATTCCCAGCTGCTTGGAAGGTTGAGGCAGGAATATCACAAGTTTGAGGCCAACCTGAGCAGCATAGTAGAACCTGTCTCAAAATAAAGAATCCTTAATAAGAGGGCTGGGGCTATAGCTCAGTGTACAACACTTGCCTAGCATGTGTAAGCCCCTGGGTCAAATCTCCAGTACCACAGAGAAGTACACAACAATGCGAATTTTTTAAGTTAAAAAAAGGAAGGTTTTATGCTAGAAGCACTAACTGTAGGAAAGATGGAAAGCACGATGTCATATAACAGTGTATTTTGGTGGGGTGCAGTGGTGCACACCTATAATCTCAGCACTTGGGAGCCATAAAGAGGAGGGTAACAGGTTGTTTACAGTGGAGACCATCATGAAAAGTGAAATAAGCCAAACTCAGAAAATTAAATAACGTATATTTTCTGTCATATGAAGAACCTAGGGGAAGTGGGGGAGAGGGAGAGGGAAAGACAGAGGGAGAGAGGGAAGTAGACAGAAAGAGAAAAGCATGAATGACATGAAAGTAGAAGGGAGACTATTAGAGAAGAAGGTATCAGAGTGGGGGAGGAAAGTGGAGGGTTAACCAGGGAGAAATGATCAAAGTATCTAACATGCATGCACAAATCTGGCAAAATGAAAGCCACTCTTTTGTATAAACAATATGCACAAAAAAAGAGAGAAAAGGGCCAAGGATTTAGTTCAGTGGTTAGAGTGCTTGCCTCACAAGCATGAGGCCCTGAGTTCGATTCCCAGTACCAAACAAAAGAGAGAGAGAGAAAAGGCATTTTTATGGGGGACAAACAAGGAATGAGGTCAGAATATACAAAATCTGAATAATGTTATTGGAATGTTCTGATTTATTTTTTCCTTTATAGCTACGATTCTTTTTCTTTTTTATTGGTGCATGCACGCAATACATGAGCTCACATTCATTTGGGGTAAACGGTACACATACAACAGATGTTGATCCTTTTCAACCCTCTTTTCTCCTTCTCCTAAGTACCCCTCTGCCTCCTTCCCCTACTCCAAAACATCCACCTTCATTTTACTCTGTACTTTACTAGTTGGGTTTCCATTATAAGAGAAACTGCAATGCTTAACTATCTGTATCTAACTTACTTCATTTAACACCATGGTCTTGATATCCATCCATTTTCCTGCAAATAACTCAAACTCTTCATGTCTAGATAAAATTCACTTGTGCATGTATACCACATTTTTATCTGTTCTTTCATATTTGATTTTCATGTTTTTTCTTGATGTTATTTGGAATTTTTTCTGGCACTCATAATTGGTTCTTGGCAAGTTGATTTCTTAGAGCATTAAGTTAAGGATATTTGTATATTTATATACGATTTAAACTGAGAAACAGTGAGAAGAGAGTGGAGAAAGAGAGTGTTGAGTGAAAGAGAGGGAAAGAGAAAGCGAATAATAAGTTTAGATTGTTATGTCAAGTTGTAAGACCCAGAACTTACATGTTTCTTCTTTGGCTAATAGACTGGAATTCTAGTTAATATGTAACTATTCCAACAGCTACATAATCCGTTGCATGGTAATTTTAATAATTAAACTGTCCCAGGCTCAATACTAGGATTACTACCAAAGAAAATCGTTTTGATTTACATATTATGAACATTAATATTGTTGCATATTAATAATATCTATTTTTTAACGGTGCCAAAAGTTTATTTGAAAAGTGAGGGGTGGAGAGATAAGGGAGAAACTGGCTCTGCAGAGCTACTTGGTCTGAACGAAAAAGGAAAGGAGAAAAAGAACAAAAATAAAAGCACACCCTGGTCTATTGTGAAGAGTCACCATAGCCAATAATGTCTATTTGATACGTTGCAGGCTACATATGAGGAAGAGTTGAATCTAACATTTAAAAAAAAACAAAATGCATCAAAAACTTTTAATGCAAACACACACACACAATTTGATCATTCTGCACAAGAAGGGTGGGGTCCGAGCCGCCCAGCGTCACCACCATGGCAACCGCTGTGAAGAGATGCCGTCATCTCAACAGTTTCTGGGAAGCCATGTTCCTCCCCCACCACACAAAAGGTGAGAAGAGCCGCTGGGTATCAGCTTCTCTTGCTGTGGTCACCGCGTGAAGCAGAGCACCGGCCCCTCCCGACATCCTGTGGCCTCTGCTGGGTTGCTGCCTCCCGTCCGCAGAAGCAGCATGATGTCGTCCGCGGTCCTCAGCCTGCTGTGTCCTGGTGAGTCCTGCGGAAGGCAGGGTGGGGAGCACCAGGCGGGAATGTTGGCCTGGGGAGCCCTGTCTCCACGGGGCGGTGGGTGTTGTGGCCGAGTTGGCCTTCACAGAGCAGGGTCTGGCTGCCACGGCTCACAGGTCGTGCAGGGCAGGAGGGACAGAGAGGAGGCGAAGAGTTGCATCATCCAGCAAGAATCTTTCTCTGCAGGGTTCTTCTTGATCCAGAGGATCTGGGCACAAATGAGTGAGTTTGTCCCCGAAAGAAAATGATGTTCCTGTGACAGGAGGGTGGGCAGTACACAGCTTGGGCTGGAAGCTGACTGTGGGAAGACCTGTGGGAGACTCACTTGTGCTTGGAGCAGCAGGGCCCTAGAAACATGGCCAGTCTGTCCCCAAGACCCTGCCAGCCACTCTGCCCTGACTGAGCCCAAATCCTCAGGGACATGGAGGAGACTGCGGCTCAGAGCTGGTGTCTGGGCAGGTGCTGTCATCTGTGGAGGGAGAAGAAAGCAGTGCTGGGAACAGCAGCCCCTCTGAGGCCAAATGGGGCCACACGCTCTGCAGCATTTCCACCATACTGGGCCCTGCAGAGTGTGGCTGCCATCATCCAATCAAAGAGGCAGGAGGGTGCTATGACCCTGGGGATTCCAGAATATTCTCATGTAGGCTAAGTTCTTTAATATTTTTCTCATGCCAGCTGATGTTATTTCATTTGTCTGAAGATATTTGTATTTCATTTTTCATTTCTTTGTTGACCGATTGGTTTTTTGGAATGTGTTGTTCAGTTTCCATATACTTGTAAATTTTCCTAAGTTTCTTCTGTTATGTATTTCAAGGTCTATACCATTGCGATCAAAAAAGATGCTTGAGATGAGCTAGATTTGTTTGAATTTGTTAAGACTTGCTTTGCGACCTAACATGATCTCTCCTGGAGAATGACCCTTGAGCTTCCTACAAGAATGTGAATTTGGCAGTAGTTGAATGTCATCTTCCATATGTACCTGTTGGGTCCATTTGGTCCACAGTGTGGCTGAAGTTAGAGGATTTCTTGTTATTTTATGTATGAACATTCTTTCCTCTGCTGGAAATGGAATGTTGAAATTCCCTAGTGTCATTGGAGTGCAGTCCATCTCTTCACTCTGATCTCTTAATATTTATTTTATATATCCAGGTGGTTTGAAATTGGATGAGTCCATATTTACAACTGTGATCTCCTCTTGCTGAATTGACACCTTTATCATCTTATAATGACCCCCTTTAACCCTTTTTACCCTTTTTGACTTAAAGTCTATTTTGTCCTATGTAAGGGTATCTACTCCTGCTCCTGTTGGGTTTCTATCACATGGAATATCTCTCTCCACTCTTCACATTCAGTCTTTGTGCATCCTTGCAGGTGAGGTGAGTCCCTTGTAGGCAGCATGTGGTTGGGTCTTGCTTTTTCATCCACCTATTGATTGGAGAATTTAATCTATTTATATTCAAGATGGTTATTGATAGATTAGGATTTATTACTGCTTTTTTATTGTTTTCTAGCTGTTCTGTACATTATCTATTCCTCTCATTGCCTTTCTGTATTTAAATGATTTTCTCTAGTAATTTGTATTGGTTCTTTGTTTTTTTTGTTTAGCGTGATCTATTGCAGGTTTCTGCTTTGTTATTACCCTGAAGATTACAAAAAAATATTGTGATAGGTTATTTTCAGATAACAACATCTTAACTTTGCAAAAATATCTAAAATTTACTCAACTACCCACCCCCACATATGGAGTTTCTATTATTTTCTTTTTTATGCTGCATGTCTCTTAACAAATTAGTGTAATTATCATTATTATTGTCTTTTACCCTCATGCCAGAAATATAAGTGATTTACACACTACCATTACATCATGAATATATCCCATTTTTACTTCATATTTACCTTTCCCAGTGAGTTTTCTACTTTCAGATGTTTTTGTGTTACTTATTAACATTCTTTTCTTTTTTATTAGTACATGTTAATTACACAGAATTTCATTTCTGCAGATTTCTGCATGGATAGACCAAACCTTAATTATACCCACATTACTCTTCTTCCCTTCTCCACCCCACCCCACTCCCTTACCTCTTCTCAGATAGACTCCTTTCTACTTTCCTGTGATCTCTTTTTTAAACATTTTTTTCTGTGTTCCTCAAACAAGAGAAAACATGTGCTGTCTGACTTTATGACTCTGGCTTATTTCACTTAACATGACAGTCTCCTGTTCCATCAATTTTCCTGTAATTGACATGATTTCATTCTTCTATGGCTGAATATAGTTTGTTATATATATACACACACACATATATATATAATTACATTTTCTTTATCCATCCAACTCAATGTAGTTTTTATTTTCATTTCCATGGTAGCTTAGACATTGAACATTTTTTCATACATTTATTGACTGTTTGCACTTCTTTTGAGAAGTGTCTATTCAGTTCATTTCCCATTTATTGACTGGGTTTTGGTGGTGGTGGTAAGTCTTTTATATTTTTGTATTTTCCATATAGAAATCCTCTGTCCAAGGAGTAGCTGACAGATATTTTCTCCCATTGTGTAGGCTCTCTTCATGCTTTTAATTCCTTCCCTGTTGTGCAGCAGCTTTTAATTTAATGAAATTCCATCTGTCAATTATTGCTATTTATTTCTGGTGACATTGGTGTCTTGTTCAGGGAGTCTTTGCCTGTGCTTGTGACTTCAAATGTTTTCCTTGTTTTTCTTCCAGCCCTATGAATGTTTTAGATCTTGTACCTAAGTCTTTAATTCATTCGGAATTGATTATGGGTGACACAGATCTACTTTTTGTCTTCTACACACGGACACCCAATTTTTCCAGCTGAATTAGTTGAAGAGACTTTTTTTTCTCCAATGTATATTTCTGGCCCGCTTCATCAAGAATCTGATGGTTGTAGGTGCGCGGTTTGGTTCTGTGTCCTCTATTCTGTTCCACTATGCCATGTGCCTATATCTGTGCCAGTGCCCAAACCATGCTGTTTTTGTTACCATGTATTTGCAGTGCATTTGCGATCTGGCACTGTGATGTTTCCAGTCATATTCTCTCTGTTCAAGACTGCTCTGGCTCTTCTAGGTCCATTTGTTTCCATGCGTCTTCAGATATTTCTAGTTCTACAATGAATATTGTTGGTAATTTGATGGGGTTGCATTGAATCTATAGGTTGCTTTTAGCAACGTGGCCATTTTAACAACGTGAATTTTGCTATGAGAGGTCTTTCCATTCTCTAGCGTCTTCCCCAGTTTCTTTCTTCAGTGTTCTGTACTTTTCACTGCACAGGTGTTGCACTCCCATGGTCAGGCTTCTTCCTAAGTATTTTCTTTTATCAGAGTGATTGTAAACGGAATTGCTTTCTTGGTGAAATTTCCTTTCTTAGTTCATCTTTGATGTAGAGAAAAGATACTGATATTTTGTATGCTGACTTTGTATCCCACCCCTTTACTGAATTTCCTTATCACATCTAAAAGTCTCCGGTGATGTTCTTGGTGTCCTCTGGGCAAAGAATCACAGCATCAGCAGTAACGCTTTTTCTCTTAACTTGAGACCTGTGTAGGATCTCCTGGTGATGAGCTGCTTCGCCTTCTGTTTTTCTGAAAGTTTTTATTTCTCCTTTATTTCTGGAGGACGCCTTGCTGGGTGCACTATTCTTGCAGGTAGTTTTTCCTCTAAGCAAATTGAATACATCATCTCACTCCCTCCTGGATTTAAGGTACCTGCTGAAGTGCCGGGTGTGACACATGTTGAGCCCCTTACGTGCTACTTGTTTCTCTGGCTGTTTCTCTTTCTTCTGTTCTTTGTCTTTGATGTTCTGACAGTTTGTTGATAATGTCCAACTCTGTAGTCTTATTTCAATCAAATTTATTGATGTTCTTTGACTGTTTGTACCTGTATATTTACATTTTTCTACAGATTTGGAAAGCGTCGTGTGGTGGGTTTTTTAAATGAGCTTTCAACCCCTTTCTCTATCTTCTTGTTTATTTTTCCTCTTCTGATAATTGAGCTGATTCTTCCATTTGATGGAAACTGTTGAAGCCTTTTACTAATTTTTGTCAAATCATTTACCATGTACTTTGTCTGCACAGTTTCTTTTTATTGTTTCTATTTCTTTGTCAAACTTCTCGTGTTGTTCAAGAATTGATTTCCAAATTTACTTTAATCTTCTATCGTATTTTCTTCTGGCTCCCGATCTCCTTTAAGGGGATTATTTGGAATTGTTTTTCAGTCAATTCACAGATCTGTTTTTCTTCTGGACCTACCACTGGAGATCTATTAGTCTTAAGGTTTGTTAAACCATATTTTCCTGATTTTCCATGATCCATATGAGCTCACTCTGAGGAGACAAGCGTCTCTTCTGGCTCCTGCAGGTGCTCCTTGGTAGTGACGGGTCTGTGGATTCTGACCGTGGGTTCTGGAAGGGCCACCTGGTTCCAGCCCCATTCAGGAAGACCTGGTGTCACATCTTCCGGCTGGACAGGGCTGCTTCCTGTTCTCTGAGGTCAGGTGGGCTAGCTGCATGGTCCGGTGAGAGCACTGGCTGGACTCCCCATCAGACTCAACAGTGGATGGGCTCTGTGACGTCCCTGGATGGGCAGGACTGCAGGCTGAGCTGGCCGCGTGGTGCTGTTATGTTCAGTCTGCATGCTGTTTCTTGCAACATCACACCGCTATCTCTTTTCTCTGGAGCAGTACCTCCATGTCTGAATAAAGGCAAACTACCAAGATTCATGCACAGGCCAGCGGGAGCCCTGCACCCATTTTTAGTCTCCAACTACTGCCAAATGATCTGACACTGTTATTCCTCCCAAAGTTTCCACATAAGACTCCCACAAAGGACCCCAGAAGGGTGGAGAAGCCAACGTCAGCCTCCAGTTCACCTCTCCCAAAGCAGAACTGTAGAGCCAGAGTATCTCTGCACACACAGCACCACGCAGGCCTGCAGCTGCGCTTGTGGCCATACATACTCCCTCCTCTCTTGTTCTCTCCCGGCTTTGCTCAAGGCCGCAACTCACCCCTGAGCTCTGGATATTCACAACAGAGTGCTCTCTGTGTGCAGCCGGGTTTCTGGGTAGGCGATTGTGAAGCCAGAGAACTCGTGCTGCACCCTCTTGCTGGCATCTCTCCCCAGCTGGCATTACCTTGTTTGCATAGACCTCGCTTGCTGCTCCATCTAAATGGACTTGTTTTGGATGATTGACTCTGCAGGAGCAAATCTACTAAGAGTCCGTTATTTGGTCCCTGCTGAAAATTCTCAGACAACATGCTTCATGGTAGGCAGACAGGCCGTGTCTGCATGGTGGAGCCTCCATGTAGCCTCGGCAGCCCTGATACGGGACACGGAGAGCAGGAGGAGATGAGCACAGGACCGGGGATGCCTCACATTCGCTCTCTCAGCCTCTGCCTCCTTCTCCCAGGAGGTCCTGACAAGCCCTCCCTGTCTGCCTGGCCCAGCCCCATCGTCCCGCAAGGAGGGCGTGTGGTTCTCAGATGTGACTCTCCTCGTGGGCTTGGCAAGTTCAAGCTGTACAAGAAAGACGAGACCCGTGTCCCAGAGATCCAGGACAGAATATTCTGGAGAGAAGTCCTCTTGGGACCTGTGACTCCAGCACACGCAGGGACCTACAGATGTTCTGCTGCTTCTCTCCACGCTCCTCACAGACCATCCACACTCAGCGACCCTCTGGTCCTCACCATCACAGGTCAGAGCGCTCATGTCCAGGGTGGAAGTTCATGGTCCCGCCTTCTTGTTCCCAGAGTTGTCGGTAAGGAGTGTCACTCAGGGCCCGAGAAGAGCAGTAAGAACAGTCCAGGTGTTTAGGAGAGGAGGATTAAGACAGGGAGTGGGGTGCTGTGCTAGGCAGAACACTTGCTCCAAAATGATGGCTGAGTTCTAACCCTGGAGCCTGAGTATTTGTGCCACACTACAAGAGGAGATTAAGGTGGAGGAGTCTTCGGGGTGTTGCTGAGCTGCCCTTGAGATGGGGGATGTCTGAGGTTATCCGGGTGGGCCCAGTGTGACCACAAGGGCCCACTCAAGACAGGACGAGGGAGGAGAGAGAGAGCCAGAGCAGGGGAGCCCAAGAGACCCTGCCAGTCCCTGCGGCTCAGAAGGTGGAGGAGGGGCCATGAGCTGAGGACGCAGCCGCCTCTGAGGCCAGGAGAGGAAAGGGAGTGGGCTCTCCCCTGGAGCCCCAGGAGGATGCAGCCCCGCAGACACCAGATTCATGCCAGTGCCACCCACCCCAGACTGCTGTCCTCAGAGCCGTGAGGTAACACATCTGTGTTATTTTAAGCCATAACTTTGAGGCAGCTTGTCACAGCAGCGACTGGAGACACACAGGTCCCCCAAACAGGGACAATTTAGGAAGTGAACATGAGAGGCCCAGCTAGACCCAGAGCTCAGGAAGGGCAGGACGCTGATGCCACCACCTGGACCAGCCTCGGGCTGCCCTGCACAGGCCAGGACCACGGAGAGGGCAGAGACACAGCACGACCCGCCAGGGGCAGGAGGGTGACACCGGAGAGGACCCTGTCACCTGCTGTACATCCTGTCAGGGGTCCCACTTTGTCCGAATGGGCCCGGACTGTGCTGGTAGCAGAGAGTGGAAGTGGCCCGCTGTGGCCCCAGGCACAAGAGGAGGTGCCAAGGACGACCCAGCACAAGTGGCATCTGTTCTAGAGACAGAGAAACAGAGAAAGGCACGAGGGGACTGGAGGCAGATGTGGTCAGAGGGGACAGGGACCTAGAAGTGACCGTGGAGACACAGAGCAGAAGGAGAGAGAGACCTGGGGGAGGGGAAACCCTGACTCGTTCCCGGACCCAGGCGATGGAGCAGGGAGCGGTGACCCTAAACTCTCGACCCCTTCATTCCTAGGAGTCTACAGGAAACCCTTCCTCCTGGCCCAGCCAGGGCCCCTGGTGGAATCAGGGGGGAAGGTGACCTTGCTGTGTGGCTCACAGATCATGTATGAGACCTTCACTCTGGTTCTGCACCGAGACGGGGTGGCCCAGGACCCCTTGTCCCTGACAGGGCAGCATCAGGATGGAGGCGCTCAGGCCAGCTTCTCCGTGGGCCCCGTCACAGCTACCCACGCGGGCACCTACAGCTGCTTCGGGTCTCACAGCTACTCCCCTTATGAGTGGTCAGCCCCCAGCGACCCCGTGGACCTCGTGATCACAGGTGAGAGCGTCCACTCCTGTCCTTCGTCCTCTCTGGGATACAGTCCAGACGGTGTAGGACTGGAGCCCTCGGGGACCATGAGGAAAATGACAGCGGGTCCTCCTGGAGAGGGACAGACTTGGTGAGAGTTTTACCAACAGAGACAGTGAAAACAGAGACACGAGTACAGAGAGCTGGTCACAACATAAGCACAGACACAGACGCAGTGAATGTAGGTGAAGGGTGGAGAGAGACGCACACTCGGAGAGACACGTGCAGAGAGAGGGCATCCTTCCGCCCTGACGTCGTTCAGAGACCCGGCACAGCGCAGAGGCCGGGCTGGCGGCTCGCCTCGCACTGTCCCCTCACCAGGAGAGCCAGACACGTCGCACATCCCGCCTGCACTTCAGGGCAGAGCTCAGCTGTCTCAGGCTGAGTCCCCGAAGGAAGCCTCCTTCCATTCCTCCCTCACTGCGATCAGCACCCGTGGGTGCCGTGTTCACCATGACGCGTCCTCCTGCCGCGTGGTTGAGCCGTGAATCTCCCAGATCTTCATGGTCCTGGATGGAGGAGCAAATCACCACATTCTGTGTGCACTCTGATTCCCCATGTTCCGAAGCAGCCTCAGATGTTACAGGACTGAAGGCAAAGCCCACAGAGAGAGCCACAGAGAGAAAGAGTCCGTGAAAAGCAGAGGCATAAACACACACAGATACACACACATGCACATGCAAATTGAGAGACTCAAGGAAAGACAAGAGATAGAGAAGTGGAGAGAATGAGAGCAGTACGCTGAGGAAGCCCCAGAAATCAGAGTCCTGGATAGAGAACGCAGACAAAGATGGACATGAGAGGATGAGGGGAGAGATTCCAAATGAGAAGTAGGGAGAGAGCGGAGCAGAGAAAGACACTGCAGTAGACAGAAAGCTGGCAGATGGCCTGTCTAGTGCTCACGCACCAGCACACACACTAATCTGGAACCACACGGAGAAAGAAGAGCAGCACGGACTCTGCCCACAGATGACACACACTTTCACGATGCATTCTGTTTTTTAAAAGAAGACAAGTAGATTGACAGGGGAGATGTGCAGAGAGTGCAAAAAAATACAAAAAAATGGGGTAAACTTGGCGGCACAGGGGTGAGGTCAGAAACCTGAAGAGACAGTGAGCAAGAGAATGTAGCAGCCGGGGATGTGGCTCCGTGGTAGAGCACCTGTCTAGCTTGCACGAGGCCCCAGATTCAGTCCCAGCTACACACACAAAGAGGCAGAGAAGGTAAAATCAGACATGAAGAGAAAGAGAGAGAAAGAGCCAGAGAAAGGCAGAGACAGTGAACGCTAAGTCACAGGAGCAGGGACGGCGAGTCCTCGGGTCAAGGGCGAAGGTCCTGGCGACACGGAGCAGCCTCCTAACTAAGCTGCCTCATTTCCCCAGGTCTGTACGAGAAACCTTCCCTCTCCGCCCAGCTGGGCCCCGCGGTGAGGCCGGGTGAGAACGTGACCTTGTCCTGTAGCTCCGAGCGCCCCTTCGCCGTGTACCATCTGTCCAGGGAGGGGGAGCCCCGGGGACCCCAGTTCGCTGCAGCACAGAGCCATGAGGGCGGGTCCCAGGCCGACTTCCCGCTGGGCCCCGGGGCCCTCGGAGGGACCTACCGGTGCTACGGCTCTTTCCCAGGCTCCGGCCTTGAGTGGTCAGCCCCAAGTGAGCCTCTCCGCCTCCCAGTCCCAGGTGAGGAGCACTCGCCTCTGTCCCGCCTCTTGTGGGTCTAACTCAATCCTGCAGCGCTGTCTGCGGAGCATCCTGCTCATGGTGGAGGGAACAGCCAGAGGAATAGAGGGAGAAAGGCCGGGAGAGAGGCGAGTGTGAGGGCAGGAAGCCGGCTGGAAAGGCAGACGGGACACCTGCAGAGCCTGCCTCTTACCCTGCCTGAGGCCCACACAGGGCGGGAATCCCCCCGCAGACCAGGCAGACGGGGAAGAGGTCCAGAGGAGGCGGGAGGAGGGAGATCAGAGGCTGCACCAGCCCCTCGCCCACAAGCATCTCCCTGGGCCTGCTCACCTCCCACCCGCAGAGACCTCTTTGCCAGCAGCTCCTGCTGTCTCTGCACCTTGCAGTCTCGGGGAGGACTCGCCTCCCTGAGGACCGAGGAAGGGTGTCTGGGACTCGCACGGCTCAGCGTTAGATGACAGAGCGGGTTTTGGCCCTGACTGACCTCAAAGGAGTCTGTGTTGTGAGGTGTGCTTGAAAACTACCGTCAATGTTTAAATGTAACAAGTTTATTACAGTAAAAGACACATTTCCGTTCATCTGCCCAGGAATACTCCCCTTGCTGCAGACTCGTCCCCTCATTCTCCCCGCTTCTGAAGCAGCTCTGGAGTCCTCTGTCCGGGCGTCTTTAGCGGCACTTTCCTGGCTGCCTCTGTGTACAGAATGTCTCGAACCGATTCAAAACGTTCACTTTTCAAGGTCGTATTGGCTTAGGGGAAGAGCCAGAAGTCACACGGCGCCAGATCCAGCGAATGGGGCAGATGAGGACACACTGCCGTGTTTTTACGGCCGCCTTTCTGTCGGCTGGCTCTGGGCAGCAGCGTTCACCTCATTTTTGATCGCCTTGTAAAGACGGGAAAGAGGACTCCAGGGCTGCGTCACGGGGCGGCGAGAAGGACGGCACAGTGTGTTCAAAGCAAGGGGGAGGATCCTGAGGGGGACAATGTGCTTATAACCGTGATGATTTTGAATTTAAACATTCACAGTCACACCTCCTAGAGGATGGAGGTGGGTGGCCTCAGCCCCCGCCCTCCTGTCCTCTTTCCAGGAAACTCTTCGAGCAGCTGCCCGCCACCCGCAGACCCGGGCCCCAGTGCCGGTGAGCGAGGGCCCCTCCTCCCGCCGCCCGGGACTCCTGGGGCCTCAGGTGCCTCCTCCCTCCCCGCGGCGGCTGGTCCTCCTCCCTCCCGGATCCCAGCTCTGCAGAGCAGGAGCGCAGCGGGGTCCCCTTCGGGGAGCGGAGAGCAGCCCGGCTCTTCCCTGGACGGCGAGGCTCGAGCTCGGCCGGCTCCTGGGGCCCTTGAGGGAGGGAGGGAGGGAAGGAAACCCGGCCCGGGACCGCAGGCTCCTCCACGCGCGCCCAGCTCAGGGGGCGCCCGCCGCCCGGGACGCGGGGCGCAGAGCGCGGTGCGCAGAAGGGGGCGCCGACCTGCTTCTTCCCGGGCTCAGTCTCCCTCAGATGGCCCCGAGCGCCTGCAGGTCCTGAGCGGGCTGTGGGCGCCCGTCCTCCTCGTCGCCGTCCTGCTCGCCCTCCTGGGCCGTCGCCGGTGCTCCGCGGCACAGAGGCGTCTGGGAGACGCGGCCGGTGAGCAAGGCGGGGCGGGGGAGGGGCGGGGGCGAAGGGGGCGGGACGGGGCGGAGAGG
>PVJO010025969.1:0-21871 GCA_004026905.1 Hystrix cristata
AGCCCAGCTCTGGAGCCCAGGGTGAGCATCTGAGCCCCAGTTCTGCCCCCACCGAGCTGTACAACTGAAGGTGAACTGCTGTACCTCTCTGAATCTGTTTGCACTCCAGAATGCAGTGACACTAGTACCTAACCGTCTTGGGGTTTCTGCTTCACTTGGTGCCGGGGATTGAATTCCAGGCCTCGTGCTTGCTAGGCAAGCACTCTAACCACTGAGCCAAATTCCCAGCTAGAGACAATGACTGGAAAGTCCTTGGCCCAGGATGGAAATGTAACAAATGCTCAGTATATATGGGCTCTCCCTGGAAACAGAGACATGGGTCCTGGATTCTGGCTCCTTTGCTGCACCCTCTGGCTCTCCCCGCCTGGCAGGGATGCCTGCTGCCTTCCACAGCTGCGGCCAGGACAGCCTTCCAGTCTTCTTCAGTCGGGGGCTGCAGAGCCTCTGCAATGCAAGGCCACCTTCTTGGGGTCTGCCATAATCTCCCCAAAGGGAGAGAAAAGAGCTTCAGAACACTGTCTAACATCTTCCTCATCACCATCGCCGAGCTCACGGCAAGGCAGACACAGAGAGACCCGCCCTGTTGTGAGCTCCTGGCAGCCAGCACCTGCTTGGCCCATGCCCCCTCCTTCCCTCCTGTTCCCCCAGTGTCCAGGTGAGGAAACCAAGGCATAGAGGGGAAGTGAATTGCCAGAGTCACGCAGCAGGGATGGCCAACCTGGACCTCAGTCTAACTACAAATTCTTTTTCCTGACTCTGGCCTGAGGCCTTGGAGACAGTGGGGCACCAGTGACTCACATGGTGGGCCCAGCACACCCCATCATGTCCCAGGAATGCTGAGCAGGGTTAGAGTGCCAGGCTGGGCTGCCCAGTGATCAGCCACAGGGCCTCCTGGGTGCACTGCAGATGCCAGAACCCAGAGCCGGGCTTCACTCAGTGCCTCCCTGGGAGGCAGGAGGGTAGAGCACCTGCTCCCCACCCAGATGTGGGGTAAGAACAAGGACAGGTAGAGCACCTGCCCGCAGCAGGTCGCCAAGGTCTCCCAAGCAGGAAGTGCCATCGTCTTCTGCCTTCTCCCTGTTCCCCACAGGATGACCTTCGCTATGGACAGGAGAGAAAGGAAAAACTGGGCCACTGGGCCAGGTAGTATCCCTGGGCCTGGCCTGCACCCTCTCAAAGTGGCCCTGGCTTATCCTGCTCACTCTCTATGTCTCTGGCTGTCTCTCTAGTCTCTCCCTGTCTGGCTTTCAGATCTTCCCCTGCTAGCCCCTTGGCCACACCTTGTGCCTCTAACTCCCTGGATGTCCACACTGGAGACCCAGGACCCAAGGTCCCCATGACAGGTGCAACACCCTCAACCATGCTGCTGGGCTGAGGCCACTCTTTTCCTCTTTTACACCCAAGCCAGCCCAGGAGGGTGAAGGGTGGGGCAGGGCCCTCTCAATCTGGCACTGCCTCATCCCTGCAGTTACTCCAGGTCCATGACGTCAAACCTCAGAATAGGTCAGCCCCTCAAGTCAGACATTCTGGCCTCAGCCCAGGCCTTGCCTGGATGAACTGGGGTCAGAGGAGCATCCAGCAGGGTCAGGATATGGGTTCTAGGCCAGGAGACTCCCCTAAACTGGCTGGGACTCCCAACTGTCCCAGCCTCCCACGGTTGCCCATAAATTCTTGGCATTTTCAGCCTTTGGTCACCCAAACAAGAAGTGAATCTGGGTTGCTGAACCAAGTATTTTGAATTTGTGTCCTAACCTTGTCACTGGCTTCTTTCTCAACAGTTTGGCACTGGAGCAGGGGTCGGGCAAGTGGCCTCTGCTTCTTGGAGGAACAGGATTATTTTCCAAGAAGAGGCCTGGAAATGGCTGGCCCAGATGCTTGGCCTGGGGAGGATCAGGTAGTTGACATTTCCATACATGTATACATGTCAACCACATCCATCCACCCTTCTTCCATCCTCCTATGTCCCTCCCTGCCCCAGTACCCCATTTAACTCTGGCCTCTGTACTACACAAACTGTGCAACTCATCTTCATGGGGCCTTCTTTTCTTCGAAAGTAAAATGGGGAAAGTGAGAGAGCCAAGGGCGAAACGAGCTGTAAGTTCTTGGTAGCCATTCTGGGGATAGGTAACGCTTCTAACCTCCCTTAGGGGCCCTGGCCTGCTCTGGCACTGCCCCTCACCACACAGCCAGACTATTTTGTTGAACAGGTATTTGAGCACCATGACCATGTCTTGTTTCTTTCTGGAACTTTCCTCCTGTAGCTGCCCCACAATTAACTCTCCCTTACCACCTGCTCCCTCTGCCCCAACCCTGAGGACCACCCTTTTCCTGCCCCCAGGCTCCAAGTCTACATCCTCCCTTCCTCTCCTGCCCTGGCTCCGGCTGGCTGTCCCCTCTCCACCGCTCTGGTCTTTCCTCTTTCCAGGGTTGATCCGCAGGCCCAAACTTACTTTGAGCTACCTAATGCCTACTCTGTGGAAATCCAGTGCCCTTCAAAAAGCTGACCCACGTGTTCCTTTGACAAACATGGGCAGAGCAGGGGCCCTCCTCCTCACCTGGCACCTCTGGGCACAAAGAGGCAGTGGTGAGAAGGCTGGGGAGTGCTCCTGGGCTGATGTTCCTGGCGGAACTGGACAAATAAGACTGGGGCGGCTGCGGGTGGCGTGAAGTGCAGTGAAGGAACCAGGGTGGACACGGTGACAGAGGGTGGTGGAGACAGTGGGGTGTGGAGAGGGCATACTCCCAGTGGTGCACTCAGGGAAGGCTTCTCAGAGGCGGTGACATGGGTGAGGAGACCTAGCAGCCGAAGGAGACTGGAGGGAGAAGTGGGGCTGGGATGTGTTGGGCGAGTTGCAGTGCTCTGGGTCCTGTGGTCATGTCTGCAGGCGCCAGGTCCCTCCAAGTCCAGAGCAAAATTCCCAGGCACACCCCCTGTTCAGGGCAGTTTGAGAACAGTGGTCTAAATCACAAGTGTCTGCACCCTGGACCTCAGCGGTCCTGCTCTGAAGGATTCTCCCATGCACGTAGCCTTGCATGAGTGCTAAGTGACAGGCATCTGAGGACATTCACAGCAACCCTGTGCGTGACAGCAGTAGCTTGGAAACAACCCACAGGCCCAGCTGCAAGGGACCTGATGAGCACCAGCCTCAAGCAGCTTAACAATACTGACAATAATGACCACCGCTCATGTCACCACACACCAAGCCTGTGCCAGACACTGCCTCGCTTGACCCTCAGGACAGCCTGTGTTATGGTTTTTGTTGCACAAGTGGGGAAACCGAGACTCTGAGAGACCACAGTGGCTGGAAGTGAGCAGAGTCTTCCATAGGCCTGCAGAAAAAATAGGATCAAAGCCACAGGAAGCTTCCAGAGCCTCTCTGGAGGTGATGGCGGGAGATCAGTAATGTTTGTGTTGCACCTGCTACATTCGAGGCACCATCTAGTTCTTCCCAGGAATCTCATTTATCCTGCACAATAATCCAGAAGGAGGAACTCTGTGACAGATAAGGAAACAGAGGCATGGAAAGAGGACCCTCAGCTGACATCTCATGACCAGTTAGTGAGGTTAGGATTCCAGCCCAGAGTGTAGAGTCCTCAGACCTGAAGCCCGGCCCATCAGAGGTGGTCTCTGTTGGCCTCACCTCCCCCAGGCCCCTCCCACCAGGCCAGTGCTGCAGCCTCCAGGCAGACCAGGCCTCCTGAGTGCCAAAGCCACACACTGCAGACATAGATGCCCTTGAATCCCAAAGGCTCCAGCAAACATTGTCTGACCCCAAGCTTCCCCAAGGCTTGGCCACAGGGCCTGGTATATTTCAAAGCCATTCCTCTCAGGAGAGGTACAACTCATCATTCCTTCAACCTTCCCATATCCAGGGAGCAGCTACAAACTGCCAGACAGCCTCCAGGGGCCAGAGTAGAAGGCAGACCAACCTCTCTGTACTTGGCACTGACGTTCCACTGAGGCACGGAGAGGAAGAGCATGTGGGAGGTGCCTTCAGGGGTCTCGGCCTCCAGGTCCTGGGCCCCTCTGGCACCTGGTGAAGCTCTGGGCCCTCTCTCGGAAGAAGGCTTTTACAAACCAAACGCCTAGGCCCCGGATGTGGCTCAGTGGTACAGCACTTGTCTAGTATGTGTTGTGGCCTGGGTTTCTTCCCCAGCACTGTGAAAGAGTAAAAATAAAATAATTGCACAGATTTAGAGAAGATACAAATTGCCCTGAGACATAAATATCAAAATATTTTTCAAAAAGATTTCTGATAAAGACAAACAATGGTTCTATATTCACACATGAAGTGACTAGACCTAGTGGTGGATTTAATCCCTTGTGTCAGTGTGGGGTCCTGATGCGTGGACACACAGACTGCAGTGTCCCCAGTCTCCATGATGAGACATGAGACTGCCTGTTGTTTCTTCTGGTGACAAAACTACAGCACGATTATCACCAATATAAGAATTTGTGGCTGATTTTCATCTGCGTAGGAAAAGTTAATTTCTGTTAGTTATTGGTGAAAAAAATACTTTTTTTTTTTCCATGCAAATCTGCAGATTCCCTGAGTTCTGTTCACAGGTCCCTCTGGCTCAAGGGTCATCTCTTAGGAACATGTTGTGTACATACTACTTGTGAAGTATGTATTACCAATATTTATTAAAAACCCAGACAATTATGAAGCATGCAGTGTAAAGAGACAACATCACATCTGTCTCCTCACTCCCTCCCCTGCAGCAGATCATCACAGCTAACAGTTTGGTCTCCTCGGCCTTTATCTGGGCACAGGTAGAAATATAGCATCTGTGTCCTTACATACAAGTAAGGCTACCACCAGGGACAGCTCTGTTTCCTGCTATTTTCACTCAAGAGTGTATCTGGGGCATCTCTTCAGATTGGCCCCTAAGGACCCTCAGCCTTGTTCTTTTAGGAGCTGTGTACTCACCTGTGACCCAGACACAGCAGAATTAGGCACATTCTGGTTGCCAATCCATGCACTCCACTTTGCATGGGTCATCTTAGTGGTGCTGCTGACAACCCAGGAGGTAGGAGCTAGGATTATCGCCATTTCAGGGAAGAGGTCCTGTCACATAGAGGTATTGCCTAAGGTCACTGTTATGGCTTGTGTCTGGATGTCCCCCCAAAGCCTCATGCAGTTATAGGTGGGGCTTTTTCAGAGGTTGTTTGATCTAGAGTGTGTGATGTTGGGATTAAGTGTGTGATGCTGAGATTAGGCGTGTGTGATGCTGAGATTAGGCGTGTGTGATCAGTCCACTAATTGGTTTGGCACTGCTCTAATTTCGGTAGCCTAGATAAAATATAAAAGGGGCAGAAAGAAGCTGCTAAGGCCCCCTCACTTGCTTTCGCTGTCTTCTGCCTGCCATGAACTATTTCTTGTCTGTAATGCCCCTCTGCCATGCCACCCTGCCTTGGAGCCAGCCTACTATGGACTGAACCTCTACTAACTGTAACCCAAATAAACCTTTCTCCCTTTACCTTTGAGGGTCAAGTATTTTGTCTCATCAATGAGAAAAGTAACTAAGACAGTCCTTGCTGGTGCGTTGAAAGCTGCCACTCATGCCCAGGCCCACTGATCCAAAGCGCTGCTCTCTCTGCTTTAGCTTTTACCTGCAGTTGAAGAATGCCTTTCCCAGCCATGAACCACATGCATCATTTTCCACAGAAGAGACACACAGAGCAGATCATTGTTACTGATCTCCTTGGTCTTCAAATACCAGACATGCTCCCATCCACCACAAGGCCTTCACACTTGCCTTTTCCTCCATCTGGAATCTCTTCACTCCTGACTTTCCCACAGCTGGCACCTTCTCATCCTCTCAGCTCAGGTGACCCTCACCAGTGAGGCTCTCCTTGCCACCCAGGCTCAACTTGCGCCCCCTCCACCCCCTCATTATCTGGTCTGTGTTCTTCATAGCACTTGTCACTATTGCCATCTAACTGGTTTATTTAGTAGAATGACTGTGGAATCCAAAAAACTTGCCAGTTTTGTGCATTTGTGATTGCCGAGTGACTAGTACACAGTGTGGCACATAGCAGGTACTCAAGAAGCAATTCCTAAGTGAATACGCAAATCAAACTCCGGGTAAGAGCACTAGTTTGAGAAAACATATTTCATACTGCAATGTATTTGTGTATAGGATGTTTTCTAGACTCTTAGGTTGTTGTGCTTTTTATTTACTGAGGTATAATCTGAACTTGGTAAAATTCACTCTTTTCATGTACAGTTCTGACTTTGGACAAATATACACAGTCGTGTAACCACCACAAACATGATGGAGGACATTGATAACAGCTCCTTAAACGTCCCTGCTGTCCCCACCCCTAGACTACAAGTCCTTGGACTCATAGGAGATGGGAGGGGTGCGTGAACAGACCAAAAGTTCACAGTGGGCTCACAGTGGGCAGAACTTCCTAGAGAGTTCACAGTGGCAGGTGAGAAAAAGTGAAGTCAAGGATAAGGCCCACGTTGGGGCTTTCCAGTGGGTGGGGCCGTTGACTGAGATGGGCAAGTGGCTGGAGCTCCAGGGATGGGGCGGTGGGAATGGAGGGTGAGAGGTCCTTTCTGGGTGCTCTGTGCTTGAGATGCTTGTTGGAAACCTGCACAGAGAGGGAGAGGTGGTGGGATGTTCAGGGTAGTCCAGGTGGGAGATGGTGATGGTGCTGTTAGCACGGAGGGACGTGGAAGTCCCCAGAGCAATTTGAGTCTTGGGGCACTTGGGTCCCCCAGCAGCTGGTAGCTGGAGAAGCTTATAGGTCCATCTCAAAAATGCATAAAACAAAGACACAAGAAACCATAATAATATTGCAGTTGAAATCAAAATATGAAAACGCCAATCTATGCTAAAGCTGTAGCATTATCTAGTGGTAGGTTTCAAAATATCCATAAATCCAAAGTTACGTGAGAAAAGAACATATTTGAAGTATGAAAATTCTTGTGGTTTCTGTTGGCCATGAAGTCATGGGGCCCATAGGATAGCTCTGATTTGTGGCCTGAACTCATAATTGAATAAAATGTCAATTTCTAATTATACATTAATGGACAAAAAGATGGAATTTTTCTCACTCAAGTTCATGGCCCCAGTGAATTCTCTCCACAGACCTTGGGACCCCACACTGAGGACCCCGCCTGGCAGAGACGGTAGAGAAAGACGAGGCCCAGGATGAGCCACCAAAGCCCCAGCATGCGGGAGCCTGATAAAGCAGAGGGGCAGCCAGGGACAGGCGAGATTCAGGGCAGAGGCCTCTGGAGGTGCTTCCACTGGCCGTGCTGCTGGCAGGCCCAGTAACTCAGGATGAGAAGTGTCCCTTGAGTGTGGTGTCAAAGAGGGCATGACAAGAGTAATGAAAGAGCAAGGGGACTTCCTGGGGCTGGAGAGATATGATGGAGGCTAAACACTAGGATTCGACATTATGAGTTACTTTTGGAAATAATTTCGTATGTGTGAAATGCAACATAAATATATGTTTATTATTTTAGAGGTAGGTGGGCATAGAGGTGAGAAAATGGTTTTGTGCTGCAGGAAGCAGGGAAACTGGAGAGACAGCTGGCAGGGCTGTGGGTTATTTCATCTGGGAGCTGGGAGAGCACATTTGTGCACTGCAAGGAGCAGGATGGCAAAGGAGTTTCACTGAGGAAAGAAGACAGGGTCAGAGGCCCAAAGGCTCTGGGTGCCTGTCCTCTGGTCCTGGGTCCCCATAGTCTCTGTGTCCCCATAGTTTCTATGTCCTCATAGTCTCTGTGTCCCCATAGTCTCTGTGTCCAGGGTGTTCACACTACAGCCAGCGTGAAGCTGAGTGGAGGCTGAAGAAGGGCAGACTCCTGGCTGCCTGAGCCCGATTCACAGATGTGGGTGGGCCTGGTAATATGCTTTTCTGGCCAGCTCCCAAGCGGTGCTGATGTTGGGACCCACCTGGAGGAAAGTCCTGCTCTAATCAACCCCAGCACTGGGTGCACCCCTCTGGGGTAGACAATGAAACGCCACCTGCAAAGGTACCCCCAGAAGAGGCAGGGACGGCTGCCCCATTGAGACCAAGGAGAGGAGGAGAGGAGCAGGCAGCAGCCACAGCCTGGCCCAGCGCAGCTCCCGCCTTTCCCTGGGAGCACTGGTTTTCCCAGGGACCTGGAAGCCACCCCGGGGGACCTCCCTGAAGACTGAGTGGGAGGGTGAGGGAAGGAGGCCGGGAAAGGGTGGGGACGGTGGCTTGAACCAGCAAGAGCAGCACAGAGTGGGCTGTGGAGTGGAGCAGTGCGGGCGAGCCGGCTGTCTGCCTGCAGGCTCCAAGCCTGATGACTCGCTGTTCATCTTCACAACTCGAGCCTGGTTTTGGCCCAGCCCTGCTTCCCAGCTCACGGGAAAGGGCAGCTCGGCAGTCGAATGACCGACAGCATGTGGGATCCCAGCGCCCCTGGGGACCAGCATCCAACCCTTCTTGGCAAACAGCCAAAGCCAGAAGTTAGAAACACAGACTGGCAGATAGAAGGGAAAGATGGGTGCCCACCCCTGCTGGCTGCCCACCCCTGGGAAGCCCAGAAGAGGGCATGACCTGGGGCCTGAGCTCTAAGCCTTGCTGCTCCCCTCAGCAGCAAGTCATTGAGCACATGCTTATTAAACATCTGCTGTATACCAAGTATTATGCTGGACATGGAGATATAGTGGTGAACAAGGCCAACTCCCCAGCCTCATGGACTTGACGTTCTAGAGTGCAAGAGAGACAACAGGGAGATAAACATGTGGTATAAATTCAAGGAGTGGTAAGTGGGCAAAAAGACCTGAAATGATTAGAGGGATTGAGCCATGTGGATGGGGCTGGGGGGTTGGGGGAAGGGATCCAAAAGAAAAAGCGTGTGCAAAGGCTCTGGGTGGGTATGGGCTTGCAGTGTGGAAGGGATGTTCTAGGGGCACTGCACATGGAGAGGAGGGAGGGAGGGAGAGAGCACAGGACAAGAAACGAGTGTGGTAGTAGGAGGCCTGGACATGGAGGAGCCTGCTGTCATGGCAAGCTTTTCGGTTTTTCCTCTGAGTGAGACAGGAACTCTGGGATGAGCAAAGAGAGTGTGGCTTGACTTAGGCTTAACAGGGTCCCTCTAGCTGCCAAGGGGAGGATGGAAGAAGCTGAGAGGCCAGGAGAAAGCAGCCGGGATAGTCCAGGCGAGGGGTGGCAGTGGCCTGACCTGGCTCGTTCTGAGCCCCTGGCTTCCTGTGGCTCTGTATGATGACACTTGGAAGGGACAGAGGCTGCCCCAACCCCTGTCTGTGACCCCATCCACTGTCTCCCTGCAGCTGGAGGAGTACTTACAATCATCTTTGGGGTGGAGCCGCAGCAGGCCCAGCAGGTCCAGAAGCACACGGACCCTGTGGTGGACCTGGGAGCCAGCCTCCTGACCTGCACCACAGCCCAGACTGGGCCTGGGTCAGCACAGAGGTCAGGTAATGGGGAGTGAGCGGGTGAGCAGCCAGGCTGATGTCTTGCCTTGACCTCTTTTCCTAGGTGAACCATTTTTTTAATCTAGTTTTGCAAGTTTAACCAAGACCATCTTAATATCTTAATAAAACCTTATTGGTTTAGACATAGAAAACTTAACCTTTTAATTAGAGTCAATTTAAATATATTATAATAATTTATTTAATAAAATTTGTTGAGATGTTTCCCAGCAAAACTCTGGGAGGAAACTGGAAAATCAGCCAGCAGTGGAGAAACTGAACAAATTGCTTCAGGTAGCTGCTTTCTCAGCCAGAGGGGAGTTTTGTCTAGCTGTTTCCCAAGCCAAAGGGGTCCACACTTATTCATCTGAACAATTACTTTAGACAATTCATGTGAAACAAATCATAACAGTTAATACTTTTGTAAGCCATATATATATATATATATATCATCTTTGATGAAGAAAAACTCTGAAGTTATTGTACACAGACAATAACAGACATTGTATTTATAAAACCAATTTTTGATGCTACCTTGATTGGCTAACAAACTGGATGGAAACATGTCACCAACTTTAAAGACATCCTTACTCATCCAATTAACCAGCTAAAATTAGCTCACTGTTCAGCCATGTGAACAAAAAGCATTTGGGCTATATTGTGAGTGTCCACCTATCTATAAGCTAACTTAAAAATTTTGGAGGGTAATACATATCTAACAGCTAACACATAGAAACAGGTATTAATCTAAATCATACATATCATTTATGCTATTAAACTTTTAGTCTTTTATTTGCAAGTCCCATGTAAGCCTTAAACCTCATTATCCCTCATCTGGTATGTTTTAAGTGAGTTTGGCTATCCCCCAAAAACCTATATACCTGATTTTGCAAGGAAAGCCCTGAAATAGCCAGAAGTTTATAAGGGCAAAAATAGAAGGAAAAATAAAGTGATATGAGCTCAAAAAGCTTTAATAAACCAGCTGTAGATACTTTAATCAGTTATTAAAACAGATTAAACAGACAGACAAACAAACAAGAAACACAGAACACACAAAACAATTACTTTCTTAGGGGGAGTGTTGGGGATCAAACTCAGGGCTCTGCTCTTGCTAACCAAGTGCTCTACCACCGGAGCTAGATTCCCTACCCACAATTACTTTTAAATCAGGGTGCACTCTTGGATCCATTGGCCACGTTGAGCTATAGTAATCTGTTATAGCTTCAGGTTCATGACTGTAAGTGCACTAGCCATAATTTTTCGTAGGGATCATTAATTAGCACTTTTTAGGTGAATCATAGCAGATCTCTTCTAATAAGTTAACACCAATAAGAATCAGAAGGAGAAAGAGAGAGAGAAACCATTTTACACTATGAAAGCAGGGACAGTTTAAAGAAGGTTCATGCTGACCCTTTGTCTTAATTTTGAAAGAGCCATCACTACAGTATAGATGGCTTGGGGCCCTCCGAATTAGAGTAATTATGGTAAGCTGTTCCTTTGACAGCTGTCCCTCTGTATTACAGTTATGACAGCAAACTGCTCCTTTGACAGCTGTCCCTCTGTATTACAGTTATGACAGCAAACTGCTCCTTTGACAGCTGTCCCTCTGTATTATAGTAATTACAGTAAAGTGCTTCTTTGACAGCCACAGCTGTGTGGGGGGTGGGTGCTGGGGATGGTACTCAGGGCCTTGCAGTTGCTAGGCAAGGGCTCTACCACTGAGTTAAATCCCCAACCCCACACAGCTGCTTTTTGTAAATGTTTTTTCTCGATTCTTAAGGATGCAGCCCAAGGAGAAGTAACCAGAAAGTCCTTTCCAAGTCTCATTGTTCCTCATTTGTAAGAAAGGCCAGGAGGAAAGGATGTCCCCTTTACATCCTCTGTAGCTCTTTCTCCTCTACCTCTCCCTGCTCTTGACAGCAGGAGAGGGGACCCCACTCCATGAGGCCTGGGAGGGTGCACCCAGGGCCGTCATAGTAGATAGATGGATTTGGATCCCAGCTTCCAGGAGACAGGGACAGTGGTGCCAGGTGGCTGTTGGGCAGAAAAGCCACAGTTCCTCTCCCAGAGTCTGAAGGAAGTGGTTGAGACTGAATCTGTATTGATCCCTGCAGCAGCCCACCTGACTAACACTTAAGCAGCAAGCCCACCCATCAGTTGACTGAGGAGACAGGCGTCTGTGAGGTGAGTTCTGGAATTAGCCCCACCATGAGCATTGGGGAGATGCCGGACCAGAGCAGAACTAATCTCCAGTGTGTTGTAATGGCACCAAGGTGGAAGGGACTCTTCCTCACCTCAACCGTAGTGTAAGATACCCTCCCCAGGAAACCCAGGATACAATCTGCCAGGTTCTGACCTCACAAAAGCTAGGGCAGGGGCTGGGGACTCCATGAAAGCCAGGGCAGAGGGATCAGCACTGAGGGAACCGCAAATGTGAGTAGGATCCTAAACTGTTCCCAGCCCAGTAAATCTATCAAGATATCTGAAGAAGAGGGGGATCTGTCATACTAGCAGAGAGAGAAAAGTCCAGCCCTGCTGCTCAACTCTTAATGGAGGCTTATGAGAGAGTTCTGATGGAGGGGCCTCAAGTCACCCTGGAAAGAGGACACCTGGAGAGCACGGAGAGAGTTTGCCTGTCACCTCACAGATGAGTGCAGGCTGGACATGATAGGCAAGTAGAGGCTTCTCTGCTGGACACCCTGTCGGGCTGTTGGGAATTGACTTCTACCGGAGGACCTCTAAGCACCCACTGAAGAGTAGCCCTGGCCTGAGCCTCATAATTGTCACACTGGCTTTCACCAGTTTCTTGCATCCAGAGATCTGCCTCAGAAAGGAATCCAGCTCCCTGCTGGTCAACATGACCTCTGTCCTCAGAGGGTCAGCAGGAGGTTGCTGGGGAACCTCTCCCCTCTTTCAAGAGTAGTAGTCACTCTAGTAACTTTTAACTGGTGACAGAGTACCATCGTTTCTTAGAATGTAAAAAGGATAGAGAAACAAGGTGAGGTCTTTCCACCACACTTACCTCTCCATGGAGAAGTGTGCACCCTGTTGGGCACCAAAGGTTTTACAAACTTTCTCTGGGCTCTTGTCCCGAAAACAACAGAGGATGAAGACGCCAGACACAGAAGTGAGGAACAAACCAAGAGTAATATATTAGAGAGTATATTAGTATTTTCTCATTGCTGGAACAAAATACCTAACATCCGCAAGTTACAGGAAGAAAAATTTATTTTAGTTAACAGTTCGTAGAGGTTTCAGTCCACAGTCAGCTGGCTCCAAGGCAGTGTGGCATGGCAGAGAGGCACTGCAGAGGAGAAACAGTCCATGGCAGGGCAGGCAGGAGGCAGCAAGCAGCATCAGTGAGCCTCCTTTTCCCTCTTTAGTCCATTCAGACTACAAGGCTATTGGTTGGTGCCACTCACACCCACGGCAGGTCTTCCAATCAGTGGATTAATCCAATTATCACATACCTATAATCCATATTCACATACCCTAGATCCAGCCACATCCGAAAAGCCCCTCCTATGAGTGCATGGGGCAGGAGGGGGCCTTAAGACACACACCATAACAGAGATAACAATGAAAAGCTCTCAATAGCTGAGAGGGGCTCCAAAGGAGGATGTCAAGGAGGCGCCCAAGTTCAGGAGTTTATATACAAACTTTAGTAACACATTTGGTTGGCATGTGAAAATGAAGCAATGAAGCAATGAAACAGTATGGTTGCTGTTTTTATCTAGGTCTCTGAACTTTCGAGAACAGATTTCCCTTGCACTTCAACTTCCCAGGCCATATCTCAGTTTACCCAGACCCTTGCCCTTTGAAACAACATGGTTGCCATTTTTAGCTAGACCTCTGACATCATTTTAGCTAGGCCCCTCTAGCTTTGTGGGACATACTTCAGCAAGCCTCCTTCCCCTTGTGTTCCCATTTTCCCAGGGCTTACCTCAGTTTACTCAGGTCCCTATCCTAGCTGCCTATGATTTCTCTATCTCCTGGTCTCTGCAGGAGCAACAGGAGAATTGTGAGCAGAGGGGCCACATCTGGAGAGGATGCCTCGGGCTGCTGAGTAGGGAGGGGACTATAGGGGAAGAGGGTGGGCCGGGGAGCAGAGGGGGCCAGTGCAGGACACTGGGCAAGAGACAACAGGGACCAGTACCACACTGGGAGCGATGGAGGGATGTGGTCAGGGACCTTCTGGAAGGGATGGCTCACAGCACTTACTGATGGAAAACAGATGTTGGGCCAAGGATGTTCCTTCTGGGGCCTGAGTATCAAGAGGCCTGAAACTGTCAGGTGCAGTGATGGGGAGCAAATTCAGGAAGCAGATCATGTGCTCAGGTAGGACCTGTGTACAAGTGAGTGCATAAGTGACCACAGGGAATAACAACTTGGAGGGCGGCTGTGGTCAGCAAGGGTCAGGAGTGACAGGCCTGTGGGCAGGTGGATGGCTGCTGAGTAGACTCCTGCGGGGTTCACAGAAACCTCCACCCTCCTGCTCCCTGGGAAAGATCCTGAACCAGACGTTGTACATGGAGTACCAGATGCTGGAGACTTTGCTGACCACTGACAAGCTGGAGAAGCAGCTGCAGGAGCAGAGTCACACACTGCACCAGCTGCACGGCCATAACAGGTGGGTCCTGGCAGGGCGGGGGCTGAGCCAGGACTCAAGCTCAGAACCCAGACTGAAGCTGGGGCTGGACCTGGGCCAGTGTCTGGGATGGGACCAAGGCCTGGATTAGGGCAGAGGCGAGGGACACTTGTTGGAGCTGGGCTGAAGCTGGGACTGGGCCACGGCTGGTAAGGACTGGAACCAGGCTCAGAGTCCAGAGGAGCTGGGAGGAGAGAGGGCAACACAGCTGGGCTGACCAAGCTGGGGACCAGGCAGGGCTGTGTCACAGCCCCCAGTGTTGAGTAGGGACAAAAAAGGGCTATGTTCTTGGGCTCAGGACACTATGATTCTTTTTCCTTTACTCCCGTCTTCCTCTATTTTATAAATTTTAACAGCTTTATTGAGGTATAATTTGCATACCACACAATTCACCCTGTACATTTTAACTAACCTTACTGATATACTGATAACTAAACTTGATCCCGTCCACCTGCTCCCATTTCCTGAGGACACCACTGTTACCACTCTCTAGTCTGTAAAATCAGGGTTCCTGCATTATATGCAAATATACATCAGTGAACAGCTTTTAAATTACAACAAAAAAGTGGTCTTAGGGTGTAGGTAAGGCAGAGAAATCTGATATCGTAGGCAGATTTTACCTTGGTTGGTTTACAGCTGAGTAGAGAAAAAACTGCCCAGGTCTGAATTCCTGGTAGCAAAACCTACTGAGTGAACAACCCTGTCAACAGGGCACCATGCTTTTGCTTGCATGTGCTGAGTTCAGGGCACGGCCATAAGTTCTATCCTCTCCCTCTCACCTGGGTGATGTTAGAAGAGTTTCTTATTCTCACTCTCCTGCTCCAAGTTCCAGGTGGCAAGAACTGGGGCATTTTCAATCACTCTGAATTGGGAAGAGGTGTAAAAATACACAGAGATAGAAGAGATCATTAATAAGCTCCTGATCCATGAAGACAGCCAGAATTCTAGAACTCCAGTGTGTCCAATGTATAATTATAATTTGGGCCAGGGGCAGTTACTTCTGCCCTGACTGGATTTAGTTCTGAGAAAAGGTCTGCAAAACTGGATCTAGAGTGAAATGTCTTCCTCTCCACCCTGTCCCACATCTACCAGAGTTCTGGAGCCAGATGATGGCTACCTGGGTGCTGGTGTCCCAGCTGCTTGGCTTCTGCCCTCCTCGGACCCCAGTCCACAGCACACTGCGCTAGTCAGGCCACGCCTACTATGGGCACGGACTGCAGGATGCGCGACCCCAAACAGGACGCTCCGCCCCTCTGGGTCTCCCTCTTGGGTGTGAGTGCGGGGTTGGACAGTGGGCTCACCCCTGCACCCTGCCCTGCAGCGACCTGGAGGCTCAGGCGCATGCCCTGGAGGCTCAGCAACAGGCCCAGCTGGCAGGACTCCGCAGCTTGAAGGAGCAGCTGCAGCAGCTGCTGAGCCGCCAGAGCAGCACCCTCGCCAGCATCCAGCAGAGTCTGCAAGCTGCCGGCAGGACCTCCAGCCACCTGCAGCAGAAGCAGCGCCAGCTCCTGGAGAACGTGCAGCAGCTCATGCTGGAGCAGGGCCCAGGTGAGCAAGCAGGAGGCGGGGGAGGAGGACAGAGCCAGGAAGGGGCCTGCTCAGCCTCCAGGGTCACTCTGGGCTGGGACCCATCCTGGGAAAGGCCTCACCCTCCTGGCCACTGAACAACAGAAATAACGACAAGCAGTAATAATAATGGTGACAGGAATGGCGCTAAGAGAAGCAATTCTAGACTCTGCCTCCTGACTCCACAGGTGCCTGGGTCTGCCCCCTCCCGCTCCACTCTTGGCCTCAGTTTCCCATCTGTTCAGCGGAGGTGATGGTGTTATCAAGGACAGCAGCCCCCTGGGGTGGCAAATATGGGTTCCAAGATTCACCCTTCAGCCTTGCTTGCTTAGGCTTACACTATGGCTCCCTGGGCCTCAGTTTCCCCATGGAATGGAGATGAGGGACTCAGTGCACCTCAAGGACTTCCCTCCCATTAACGCCCTGCCCCAAAGCCCAAGAATCCACAGGGAAGGCAGCAGGCCTCCCAGCTGGCTTGAGAGAGCCAGCGCCCTGCCTGCTCCTCCCCACTCACTGCTCCCACCGTGACCCACTCCAGGCCAAGGGTTCCCGCTTCTAGCTTTACTCGCTCAGTCAACAAACCCTGATTCCTCACCCGCCGGGTGCCGGGCCCAGAGCTGGGTGTGGGTTCCCAGTGGTGCCCACAGGCTGGCCTGTCTCCTGCAGATGTACCCAGCGCCTCTGCAGGCCTCAGAGGGGGAGAAAGCTCTTCCCTGTCGAGTGCCTGCTGTGTGCAGATGCTCTGCAGCAGTGCTCCTGAAGCTCCACAGCAGAGCTGGCCTGAGGGACCCTGCTGAGGAGAGCAGAGTCTGACCTGAGGGCAGAGCAGGGCGCAGGTGGGCCAGGGAGGGCTCCTCTCAGGGAGGGGAGAGTGGCTGGGGAGAGGGAGCCAGAGGGGGCTCCCACTGCTGCTGGACAGCCATGGGGAGTCTTCATGGACAAGGAATCCAGCAATAGCGATGGGATACCGGGCACTGTGGCTGGCAGGGACTTGGGGCAGAGGCCCCACTGTGGCTCCATCCTAAGTCTGGCAGGCCCAAGGGAGTCACGGGCAGGACAGCTGGACACCTTCAAACCACAAGCTGTGGAGTGACCAGAACCCATCAGGGGCCTGTGTGTGGCCCTGACAGCGAGGCTGCAGAATAAGCCCCACGTGTGGGATCTGTGGCTGAGCCCAAGCACGGGGCAGGACCCGCCTCTCCCTGCAGGCTCTGGGCTAACTCAGTCTTCAGTGTAGCTCACTGCTCACCTTGTGTCAGCTCTTCACCACGGGCACCTTTAACCACCCTCCACTCTCACCCAGGAAGGACACGTGAGAGGTGCTTTTTCCTCTGATGGGGACACCATCCCAGGCACTGAGTCAAGAATGGGGCAGCAGGAAGGGAGCATGGCTATGTGGCAGAGTTCCAGTCCTGGCTGGGTCACTTGCTAGCAGTGGGACTTTGCATACTCATTTAATGTCTCAGAGTCTCAGTTTTCCTCACCTGTGAAACGGAACGATAATCTCACAGAGCTCACACACAGGGGATGAGATGAAGCCATGCACAGGAAGGGACTTAGCAAGGTGACAGGATCCAAAAGGGGGTAAGATGGCTACAGATTCCTAGCTCAGAGACTCAGAGGGAGTCAAGGCAGAGGTGACACTCATCTGTATATCCAAGCCATTCACTCTACCTTTATGTCCCACCCCTCCTTCCTATTTTTATCCTAAATACAGATGGGCACCTAAGAACCCTGCGGTACAGCAGTGGTGGTTATTTCCCTATTACTACTGTTATCAGTATTGCCATTGCTATTGTTGAAGGAAATTCGCAGTGCGTTAGAGCCATGGAAAGGGTGAATGGAAGCCTCAGACCTGCTCCGGCTCGGCCCTTGCCTTGCCAAGGCAAGCTTGGCCTGCCCCGATCACTCCCAGGCCAGCACCTTCCCACTACTTCTCTGGACTTCGGCTGTCATGGCCTACAGAAGCTGGGGGAGCTGGTGGAGACTCTGTCTGGGAAATGTTATGCAGACTGGGATGGATATAGGTCCTAGTCGTCTCATTGGTGACTAGATAAAGCAGTCCCCTTCAGACAGGTACTCTAGATACAGGATCTGGGAGCCGCAGTTCAGTTGTGAAGCCCAAACAGGAAGTCCCGCCTCCTGGCAGTCTCCTGGTTCCTCACTGGTCTCGAGACCCCTCCATCCAAACCTTTAGCCTATACGTTAGTACCAGTCTACAGAGTTTGGGTTCTGTATAATCACAGGCCACATCTCTAGTTGGCTCTCCTAAATGAGCTAGAGGGAGGATTTCAAATCCATATAGTTTATTTGTCAAGACACTTTTTCCAGTGGCCCATACTGAAACCTGCTAGATTTCAGGCATTAAATCAGTATTCTCGTGCTCGCTTCGGCAGCACATGTACTAAATGAGTATTCTCCTGAGCTCTGAAACGCAGCCAGAGGGAGCAAACACAGGTCTTCGAAGGCCAGTGGTGAGGCCCCTGGGAGGGCAGAATGAGGGGCCTGTGCCCAGGGATGCAGGGAGAGCTAGCTGAAAAGTGGGCAGGAAGGGGAGCCCAGGGCCCCCACCTGAGTACGCTCCAAAAAGAGAAGGCTGTGCCCCCAACCTCAGCCTCCTGGTCTGTGGAATGGGAAGCAACTTGTTGGGTCAAGGCTCCTGTCTCCTAAAGAGCCTAGAGCCTCCTCTCTGGCCTCACTGCTTTGAGGCTCTGCCCCTCCAGCCCCATCCTGATCTCAGGGCTCCTGCTGAGCACAGCAGTCTGGGCTCCACAACCTGGCACACGAGGCTGGTCATCTCTGCGGAAACAGCCTCCTCTCTGCCCTCTTCCTTTCTTGACCTCTTTCTGCTGGCCTCACACTACCTCAAGCAACCAGAGCACTCTATGGCTGAGGCTCGGCACTCATGGTGTAAGTCAGCCCCGCCACGGCCCTGTCCCCTGCTCACACCAGACCACTCACATTGTTCCTTCTGCCCAGATGACCACACTTTCTTTACCTGAGAACTCCTGCTTGGGTCCCAGCTCACTATCACCTCCTCTAGGAAACCTTTCCAAGTCTGCCTCATCTTCCCATCCCTGCACCTCCCACCCAGGACCTGCACACAGCAGGCAGGTGCACAGCCTCTCCCTTCCCTCTCCTTGCTCATATCCAGCTGACTTCTCTTTCTCCCACTACTGCCTCCACAGGTGCAGCTGAGCAGGTGTTCTGGGACTGTGAGGGCCTCTGTGGGTCTGGGATCAATGAGGACGGCGTCTACACCATCTTCATTCCCAATCTGAATGAAACCAAGAGGGTGAGGGGGATCCTAGCATGTGGAGACAGAGGGTATCAGTGGTAGCTGGGTCAAGGACTTTTGAGACAAACTCCCATCACCATCAAGCTTTATCCAGTGTCTGCGTGCCGGTGAAGTGCGGCTGCTCTGCCTTGTGCAGCCCCCACCCAGGCAGGTGCAGACTGTGGGGCAAAGCGGAATTCGGTGAAGTAGTGGTGCCGCCTTCCAGAGGCCTCTCGTTGGAGTATGTTATGGTTTGTGTCTAGATGTTCCCCCAAAGCCTCATGTGGTAAGAGATAGCTGGAGCTAGAGTGTGTGATTACTAAATTGATCTATTGATCGATTTGGTGTGGTTTTGCTGGGATCAAGGATGTGAGACTGAAATTGGGGGAGGGAGTGAGGGCTGCCCTGGGGGCAGGTAGCCTAGATAAAAGATACAGGAAGAAGCTAACTAGCTGCTTGTTTGCACTGCTTCTTGGCATACATTCCTTGCATTTCCTCACTTTACTTTGCTGCCGGTGGGCTGCCGGTCTGCCACGCCAGCCCGCCCTGCCTCGGACCCAGCAGACTATAGACTGAAACCTCTGCAGACTGTGAGCTAATAAACCTTTCTTCCCCTAACTTTGGGTGTGAGTATTCTGTCCCAACAACGAGAGAAAAGTAACTAAAACAGAGTAGCAGGAAATAGTTCTGTGCTGGTTAAGGTCGTGCTCGCTGATAGAACAAGTACAGCCAGAAATTCCAGGGGCTCAGCACAAAGGGCTTCATTTCTAGTTGAAGGCAGGAATTGGGGCTCTACTTCATGCAGGAAATTAGCAACAGGGACTAATGGAGACACCACCATCTTCAGTGAGCAGCTCCCAAAGTTACCCTGAGCTTACAGGTCCAGCCATCAGGTCGGGAGGGGTCAGAGGAGAGTGTGGGTGTCAGGGAGGGCCGGGGGCAGCCGGAAGGGGAAAGAAAGGGGGCAGCTATCCAGCGGTCCTGCTTCATAATCCCCTCTGCACTTTCCTTTCAACCTCCTGAGTGTGTCACGGAGAGGTGCCATTTGTCCCCAGAGTGTCTTTCACACTTCGTACACATTTGCTGAATGACTCTTTTAACAAAGAGATCACCCCAAAGGCACTGTGATAGCAAAACCTTCTACCTATAATTTCGTAATATTTTGTTCATTATATTTATTTTTACATTCATCTGAATAAAGACGAACATTACTACTTTTCCATTTATAGCACTGACAAGATTTCCTTATAAAATGTTTCAATTTCCTTAAGTATAAGAGAGGACACCATTTTTAAAGTAAATATGCTTTCTAAAAATTAAGGAAATGTAGCTATGGCAGAATTCTGGAAGGTGTGAATGGCTGAGATTTGCTGGACACTGATGGAGACGTGAAGACGGGGCAGGAAGGAAAGAGATCTGGGCTCAACCTCAACTTTACTTTGACTCTCTTGGCTGAATCAAGCTCCCCTCCAAGCCTCTTGCACACCCTGCCACCCTACAGCGGGTGTCCTGCTTCTGTCCCTCAGTTGGCCTTTCCGTCCTCAGAGCCCTTCTCCTTCCGCTGGACTCTCCCCTGAAAACACCATTCCGCTCATCTCGCTCTGCCAGACACACCGCCATTCAGTGACCTATTCAGAAGCCAGCTCATTCTGGAAGTTTTTTGGGGTTGCCAAGTCACTCCTTCTTGGGACTCCTCCTTGTGTCCACGCACGTGCTCACAACCAGTTGTCTTCCTGCCCTATCATATCCTCCTCCAGGCCAAGCCAGCCTGAGGCCTGATTCGTCTCTGATTCATCAACAATTCATCCAGTACAGCGCCAGGCACCAATTACATTCATGTAATATTGAACATGTACTGACTGGCTGGAAAAAGAGTATGTGAACAAAGTTAGGCTGAATGCTGTAGTTGTGATGGATGCTAAGCTCTTTGAGAGCATCTATTTTTGTGATAAATGCTAAGCTTTTGCCTCACCCATGTGAGCATCCCCAGTGCTCTGAACAGAGCCTCGCACATAGTAGGTGCTCAGAAAAGCACTGTGCACCGAAGGACAGCAATAATAGCATTTCCTGAGTCTACAGGGTGGCTAAGCCCTTTATGCTCATCCACATTTAATCCTCCGGCAACCCTGCAACATTCAAGAGTGGGAAGCCTCCATTCACGTCTCTCCTGGTGTGTGCTGGGCTCTCTGCTAAACATTCACAGGACCTGTCTCATTGAATTCTCACTAAAATGACAGCTTGGGCTGGGTATTCAGCTCAGTGGTTAGAGTGCTTGACTAGCAAGCTCAAGGCCCTGAGCTCGATGGCCAGCACCAAAATAATAAAAATAAAAATAAAAATGAAATAAAATTACAGTTTGCAGAGAAGAAACTGATGCACAAAAAGGTTAAAGTATGCGCACCCCCATTTTACAGGTGAGGAGAAGGTGTCTCTGGGAGAGCATCACTGGCCTGTCACTTTAGGAAATGGTGACAATGGATGGGACATTGGAACCTGGTTCTTTCTGATGCCCTTGACCACTTTTTCTCTGCAGGGGAGGTAGGGCCATCAGCCAAATCACCCTTGTGCAGCTCTGGACCTGGTTCCTGGCCGTGTCTGGGGATTCCAGCTGCTCCCCCTTTTGCCAGGTGTTCTGTGTCATGGATACCGACAGAGGCGCCTGGACTGTTATTCATCGCCGTGAGAATGGCAAAGTGAACTTTGAGCAGAACTGGCAGGATTACAAGCAGGTGATGCTGCTGCCCTGGGGAGGGGTTTGTAGCACTGAAGCCTGGTGCTGCTGTTGGGGTGCTGTTGAGGGAGGGAAGCTGGCTCACCCTCACTCCTTCCCTGAAAAAGAAATCCCGCTGAGCCATCTACCTTCAAACAGATCTGCCAGTTTCCATGTACTTCCCAGGGTCCCTTTCTCTGAAAAGGAACCGTTTTTAAAATTTGTGACATACTTTCTGGGA
>PVJO010025970.1:0-21875 GCA_004026905.1 Hystrix cristata
TATGTATTTAGGTGCACCAATATTTGGTGCATAAATATTAATGATTGTTATTTCTTCCTCTTGAAGTTTTCCCTTGAGAAGTATGTAGTGGCCATCTTTATCCCTCTTGATTAGTCTTGGCTTGAAGTTTACTTTGTCTGCGATTAGGATAGCTACCCCTGCTTTTTTTTGGGTTCCTGTTGCATGAAATGCTGCTTTCTATCCTTTGATTTTCAATCTATGTATTTCCTTTTGGGTTAGATGTGGCTCTTGTATGCAGCATATTGCTGGATCTTCTTTCTTGATCCATTCTGCTAGCCTGTTTCTTTTGATAGGTGAGTTGAGCCCATTTACATTGATGGTTACAGCTGTTATAAGTTGACTCTTTTTTGCCATATATCTTTTCTGTAGTTGGTTCTGTGTTTCACTTTAGTTCAATTGCTTGTCTTTCCTGGTGGGATTTTTTTAGTGTCCTTGTAAATGTAGTTAACTTTTTCCTTCTCCAGGATGTCCTTCAAGACATTTTGTAGAGGTGGCTTGGAGGTTATAAATTTCTTCAGTTGTTCTTTGCCATGGAAGTATCTTACTTCATTGTTGAATTTGATAGATAGTTTGCCTGGGTATGTCAATCTGGGTTGGAGATTGTTTTCTTTCAAGGCTTGGAATACGTTGCTCCAGGCTCTCCTTGATTTTAGGGTTCGTGTAGAGAAATCTGCCGTGATTCTGATGGGTTTACCCTTATAGGTGATTTGTTTTTTCTCTAATAATTTTCATTATTCTGTGCTTTTGCTGAATTTCTGGAATCTTGATTATTATATGTCTTGGTGAGGATTTATTTTGATTATGAGTAATTGGGGTTCTATATGCCTCACTTATCTGTATATCAGGTTCTTTTCTCATGCTCGGGAAGTTTTCCATCATTAATTCTGTAAATAATCTCTTTAGATCCTTCATATTGTCTCCTGCTGATTCATTTACTCCTATCACTCTTATATTGTTTCTCTTTGCATCATCTTGTAGATGTTGTAGTGATTTTTGATAATCTCTAGCTATTTTCAACAGGTCTTTCTTGTCATTCTCACTGATTGCTGATCTGTCTTCTAGTTCTGAGATTCTATCTTCACTCTTGTTCATTCAGCTTCGTATACTTTCTAGCGAGTTTTTAATTTCTTGGGTATCTGTTTGGATCTGTTTCATGGGCTCCATTTCTTTGCTAAGTTGTATATTCAAATTTTCGATTGTTTTTCTTAGTTCCTCTGTTTTTTTTATCTGTGTCTACCCTGAACTCACTAAGCAAATCTTTCATTATGTTGGTCATCTCTTTCCTGACCTGGTCTATTACCTCTAATCTGATGTTCTCTATTGCTGCGCCTATCTATTTTTGAACTTCTGTTGCTATTATCTCTGAGAGTTTGGTTGGGTGTCTTCTGACATCCTTGACGTCATTGTCCTCTATATGTATTCTGGTTGGACTGGGGGTCTGGGGTTGCGTTTTGGTTCTATGTCTGGTCATTTTCTTTGTATACATATGTACTTTACCCCTCTTAGTTTGTTCTCCGAGTTGGTTTGATATTTTCTTTGTATGAGGTTACAAAAGATAGGTAATAGCATCCTCCTTGGGAATGTCTGTTTCTGCATTTTCTTCTGGGTATATGTGTTTCTTGGTTCTTAGGACCTTTAGTTCTCCAGGGTTGTCTTCAATGACAAGGTCATGGTTGGCTCTACTTGGTAATGGTGACTTCAGAGAGAGGAAGGGAAAAGAAAGTAACAACAACAACAAAAAAAAGTGTGGGTGGGAAAACAGCAGAAGATAGTGTCACCAGAGAGGAGGCCTAGATTTTATGCATGATGATAGGTTCAGACCCTGCTGGTGCGCGGGCCCAGGCTGCAGTCTTTTGTCTCTAGCGCCGACCCTCTCACCTGGGCGGGGAAAATCCCGCGGTTAGGAGGCCCCGCTGCGCCGCTTTTGGGTGGCGGGGAAGGAACCGAGAAGCTCCCTGCCGTTGGAGATCGCGATGGCACCCGGACTGTGGTTTAAACGGCACGCGGCCATCAGCAGCTGTAGAGAAAACTGGCCGCACAGATGTCTGCATGCATCTACGAGACAATGATTAGATGTCTCTGTCCAGAATGTTCGAATGGTTTTGTCTAATTTTCACAGATAGTAACACACCTGTGCATGTCCTGGGAAGGTGGAGGCAATGGTGGGGCTGCCTCTTGGTGACTGGGCCAGACGTCTGCAGGGGCCAGTGTGCTTGCCTCACGCTGGGGGCCTGGGGCCAAATCTTCTGAAAGCTAGACACCGCCCCACCCTGCCTGGTCCCAGTGCAGGCTGTCCCCCGTCCCACGGGAGCCAATGCTGGCTGTGTTGTGTTGGGTTGGGCAGTGCTGTGTTGTGGGCAAGAGCCCTGAGGCACAAACGACTGGGCTCTGAGTTGACAGTATTGTTGCTTCTTTGCTGTGTGGCCTGGCTGAAGCTACTTGATCTCTCTTTACCTCTGTGTCCCCGTCTGTACGTCTACCCACAGGTTATTGTTAGGTTCTTGCCACGCAGAATAACGGGCGTGGTGGAAGTGGTGTCACTTGAAGCAGCTGCAGACTAGTAGGAGACCAAGTGGTCTAGTGTTCACAACAGCTAGTGTGTGTTGGTTGTGTCAGACCTGTTATGTGTGCTATGGGACACACACTGTTTTAAGCACATTGACTTAAGCAGATGAGGTGCTTGTCCCCATTATTCTAGATAGATCCTGTTACTACTCTTGTTTTATGAATAGGCAGCTGTCACACAGAGAGCTAGGTGATTTGCCCACAGTCACATAGCTAATGAGTGGTGCTTGTGGGACTTGAGTCCAGGCAGCTGTCTCTAGAGTTCTTCTTACCACTATGCTGTACTGTGTGCCGAGATAGTAAGAGCTGCACTGAGAGTTCTCTGTGGGTCAGAAAATGCTTTAAGGTCGGTGCTGTTATTGGAGCCCCAAATCCAGGTAATTCCATATTTTCACATATGGAGCAGGCAGGTCTAGGCGCCGGCCTGCTTCCTGAAGATGGAGCTTTGAGGGGCAGGGGCTGTCCTAGGAGCCAGGCTCTCCTGACAGCCGAGTGCGCTGGACGGCGTTTCTCCCTCTGTGGCCACGTCGCCCTGCTGTCCTTGTCAGCATGTCCCCGTTTGTGGTTATTTTGTCATGATAATTATTGTTCAGGGAGAACTTCTGGGTCATTTTAATGTTCTTGGAAAATGCTGTTAAAGAGCTGTCTGAGTATCCTGTGGAAGTCTTACATCAGTGAATGTGACCCGTCCTTGCTCACATTGGGTTATTACCGTAACAGTTTGCTAATCTGAAAGTAAATGTGCTGATTTCAATTTCCGTATTGCTAGTTGTTCCATTTTTTGTTTGCATTTCTTCTTCTGTGAATTATTCTGCTTTCTTATTTAAAAAGAAAAAAGCTAGTATTTTCTGATTATAAAATTACTGTATGCATATTATACAATTTCAGACAGTGTGGCAATATGAAACACGGCAAATGCAGCGTTGGTCCTAACCTTGAGAGGTCATCATTGTTGACAGTGTGGAAATGTTTTTTTCAGAATCTTCTAGAATTTTTCGAAAATCCCTCACTTGGCCATAAAGACTGAAAGTTCATTCATGGTCTTAGTATTTTAAAAGGTGTTTTTCTTGGTGGCATTTTTGTCAAATAAAGATAGAAGGTTTATTTAACTAAATCTGTCTGTTCAAGCTGGGTGTTGTGGTGCATGTCTGTTGTCCCAGCTACTTGAATGGCTGATGCAGGAGGGTCTCTTGATCCCAGGAGTTTGAGGCCACCCTGGGCAACATAATGATACCCCATCTCAAAAACAAAACAAACAGACAAACTTCTCTAATAAGAGAAGCTGCGAGGGCTAGTGGAAGGTACTGAATGTGGGGTTCCCACTGACCGCTCTCCCGTCTTACTGTGCTCAGCTGTGTGTGTGACCTGCTGGCTGTGCCTGGCTTTGCGCTGTGGACAGGAGTGTGTTGTGCTGTTAGTGTCAGGTGCTGAGCTGAGGGCAGTGGTGAGCTACCGTCTGGCACTGTGGTGGTAGGGAAGGCAAGGAAGAGTAGCTGCTTCTAGTCCTTTATATGCTGACATTATCGTTTCGTAAAGGGACCATTCCCAGGCTGTTCTTCATAGTCTAAGCTGTGGGTTCTTAAAGGCCAGATCCTTTGCTAAGAGTCCCAGCTAGCAGGTGCCAGAGCCAGAACTCAATCAAGCCCTGCCAGGCTTCTCAAGGTGTCAGTTGCCCACCTGCAGATCTGCGTCTTTCTGCGATCTCTCCACGAGCCCCACCTATGTGTTGGCCTTTGTGTACATTGGCCTGGTCCACACGTATCCAGGCTGCTGGGGACCCCCAGCCAGTTCCCAGCCTTGTGAAAATTTAAGCAAGGTGGGGGCAGGTGAAGGACGAGTTTGCGAGGGCTGCATCCCTGAATCAAGGCCTCTGCCAGAGTGGAACTGGGGCAGCCATCTTTGCCTGGGCAACAAGAGGAGGTTGCCATGGTGACAGCTATGGCAACACTGATGCGACTGGCCCTGTTCCCTCTGTAGCCCAGCTGGGAGTAGGGAGAGAAGGAGGTGCCCGAGAGAGTGGGGTTTGCACTGCTGTGATTTAAAGGGACCATGTTTCAGAGAAATGTTTGGTAGGTGTCATGTAACTGATTGACACGGTCAATTTCTCTCTCCCGTTTGTGGCTCTTGTGGATTAGGTGGCCTGAAAACTCCTGTAGCTTGGTGGTGCTAAGAGGTAAGAACAGGAACCCTGAAGGTGTTGGTGGCCGGGAGGCATGTCCAAGTCTAACCCCAGGGTCAGAATGTCCTCAGCTGTCACAGCCCTTTCCCACAGAGCCCCCTGGGAGGGTCCAGTGAGTTGATCAGCATAGAAAGCTCAGCCTCAATGGTCATATTGTCATGAAAGCGCTTGCAGTGTTACCTTCTCAACTCAGAGTGCCTCGCGCCCCCTCCTACCTTCCTCAGCATCTCAGAGGTCAGCCAGGAATCGGGGTGGCTCTCGGCTCTTCATGGTGCCAAAGCCGTCGCGCTCCCTGGGTGCCCTCGCGCTACCCTTCCCTTTCCTCTCCGCGTGCTCTTAACTAGTCTGCCTGGCCCCAGCTCCACCACTGTATTTCACTGACAGTTTGGGAATAAACATGTTTTTATGTGTGGCCCCAGTCACTGCCAAAAACAGCATTAGGGAGCTCCTAATTACCTTGGAGACTGTGGTAGGTCCTGTATCAAAAGTCAATAAACTGCTTTAAGCAATGCTGGCTAATTTAAGAATTCAGTGCTTTAGCTGTTAGAAGCAACGGAACATTTATTAGAAATAGCCATTCTGTAGGACTCATTTTTAGGACTGAGATTTTCATTTTGGAGGTGTTCGGCCACCTACCTCCTGACTTACTAGCTTCTGATTGATATACTATTAAGTAAAATATGGAATCCTTTTTTGGTCCTTCTTGGGCATAAAAACCTTACGGAGTGTCTGTTAGAAAGGAACTAGCAATGGATGGTATCTGTAATTTTTGAGTTAGAGCTTTCTGGGATTTGGAAAGTATGAATTTATCTCCTCCTTTGTTTGTTTATGATTTGGGATATAGTTTGATAGAACAATCCCCAAGAGAGCTTTTTGACTTTTATTTTATTTACTTATTTTTTTTTTTTGAGACAGGGTCTTGCTGTGTTGTTCAGACTGCCCTTGACTCACTATGTAGCCCAGCCTGCCATCAAACTCACAGCAATCCTCCTGCCTCAGCCTCCCAAGTGTTGGGATTACAGGCGTGTGCACCGTGCCCAGCAACTTTTATTTCTGTAGACCAATTGGAAAGATAGCTTAAGTTCATAGTGATTTTTCAACAATACTTTCTAAGGGCTGTTTATTTTAAAATACTGATAAAACCTAACCATTAAAGTTTTCAATTGAAAGTATACTTTTAGTGAACTAGAATATGCACACTGGGAAGTGAGTCAGTTAATCTCATGGATTTCTTTTTCTTTTTGAGCTGGGAAGCGGAGCGTCTGTGTTGTTCAGGCTGGCTCTGAATTCCTGGACTCAAGTGATTCTCCTGCCTCAGCCTCCTGATTAGCTGGAACTGTAGGCATGTATTGCTGAGCCCAGCTTTCATAGACATTTCTTTGCAAGTGTAAAAAAACCAATAAATAAAACTAATCTCTGGCCTTTTATTGTTTTAAAAATCTGTTTGTATTTCAGGTAAAGAGGAACCAGCCTAGTAACATTGGGTCTGGGCCTGGTACACAGTAAGCATGTGGGCTTCCATCTCTGTTCCTTTGCCGTTGTTGCTTCTGTGATGGTTTTATCATCTCTTCCTTTCTTTTTGCATTCTGGAGCCAAACTGCTTGTGTTTGAATCCTGGCTTTGACATCTGCTAGCTGTGTGACTTGGGGCAAGTCCCTTAAACTCTCTGAATCTCTGTTTCTTCGTCTGTAAAGTGGGAATAAAAATATACTTACAAAATTATTCTGAGGATGCAGGGAGTTCATATAGTCATTGAGAACAGTGTCTGGCACACACAGAGCACCCTAGCATTGCTGGTTTTCTAAAACAAACTCTTAAAAACTTATTCTCTGTGACAGACAGATGCTAAGGAGGTTGGGTGCCCTGACCTGATTCCACACGTGCCTCGGTTTCTTACCCCAGACCAGCCGGGGCAGCTCTGAGAGCTGGCTGGCAGAAGGCAGAGTTCAGACATGGAGTCCTAGTTAGAAAAATACCCACTCAGGAAAGAACAGGCTCTCCCCAGGCAGAGCCTTAGAAAAACAACCACCCGCCGCTCCTTGATTAAAGGGTACAAAACTAACTATTCTTTCCGGAGGGACGTGAGGCTGTGACCTGAGGTGCAGGATGTGGATTTCCTTAGGGTGTAACGAGGCCTTTCCCCCTGGAAGTGTGCGGTGATTCAGGTAGGTATAGGGGCCGCGGCTGCTGGGGGCCAGCGAGCCCCGCGCTGCCAAAAGCAGCCCCTAAGCATTTCAGAACATCGTTTGCAGGTTAGCACTTTGAACAGGAAAAAAAGTTATTTATTACATTAGATTTTCAAAAGAACTCTGTTAAAAAGTCCGTTTAAAAATATTCTGTGATATCTGCTAATTAGACCAGCTGGCAGCTGGTTTAAAGGTTTGAAGTTTAGGGCCCTCCATGCACTGATGATGGAGCTCAGAATGCCGATGAGGTAGTAACTGGAAAACGTGGCGTATACTGAATAAATGCCTTTATTTATTTATTTATTTTTGGTGCCGGGGATCGAACTCAGGGCCTTGTGCTTGCAAGGCAAGCACTCTAACCGCTGATGCCTTTAGTTAAGATTGGGAAAGGCAAAATTCCACCTCAGGATAATTCGTGTGTATTTATCATCATCTCCTGTATCATGGTATTTTTTTTTTTTTTAGGCAGAGTCTCACTATGTAGCCCAGGCTCCTGCCTCAGCCTCCTGAGTACTGGGTTTGCAGGTGTGCACCGCAATGCCTGGCTCTTATACCATACTCTTAAGGATGAGAAGTTCCCACTGGCAGGTACCCCCTGGTTGCTGATATCAAGAAATCTGAAGAAAATCTTACAAATATTCATTGGGCGTCTACCGTGTATACACAGGTGAAGTGCCGGCCCTCAGAGAACTCACACTGAAATACTGCAGAGGACTGATCAGCGCCTGTGATCTCTGTCACCTTCTGTTTCTCACAAACTGTGCTTCTAGATAACCTTGGGTCGTGTATCTCAGCTCCCATGCCCGTCTGCACTCCTGTGCTTGTGTCAAGTCACCAGGACCTTGAGCCCTCAGCCTCTGGGGTGCCCCTTCCTTGGCTCCCCTCTCACCTTGGTGGGGCGTCTCTTTCTGTCCGCTGACGGCTTTGGAATACACTGCCGACTCCACATTTCTCTGTTATCATTTCCAGTGTGATACATCTGCTCTTGATTTGCGTCTCCAGATCTGTTCCTTCTGCCGGCTTTCTCTCCTTTCACAATTGTTTAGGCTAAAATTCTTAGAGAATCTTTCATTCTCTTTAACTTCGTCTGTATCCAGTTCTCTGGTAGACCCTGTTGTCCTTAGCTTCAATATGTTTGCACTCGCACTACTTCTTACCACCTTCATGGCCACCATCTTGGTCCCGCCACCCCTCACCTGGGCAACCTCGGGAGCATCCTCACCTGCCTGCTGCCCACTGTCTTGCCCCCCAGGGCTGCTGTCTTCCTGTGGCATTGAGAATAATCCCTTAGAAATGTGACCCTTCGGTCACACTGCTCAGAATTGCTCAGTAGCCTCCATCTCATCAGACTAACATCTAAGGGCCTTACGGTAGTGCCTGCCCCTTTGCGACTCTGCCCTCTGCTCACTCCTGACCCCACTTGAGCTTGGTTTGCCAAGGCCAAGCATTTCTTGCCCCAGGAATTTTGTACCTGCTCCCCCGTCCACCTAAGACTTTCTCTGCCCTTTCAAGTCTCTGTTCAAATGTCATTTTCTTGGAGACACACCTGGTGCCCTCCATACAAAATAGCAGCTACTCCGACTGTCCCCTTCTCCCTCTGCCTGTGTTGGTCCCCATAGAACATATCGCCTCCTAAGTTCCAAGACAACAGGCACCATATGTTGCTCTCTGCTAATGCCTGTGTCTACAACAGTGCCCAGCTCAAGGCAGACACTCTGCAAACATTAGGAGCTAACATTGGTCATGCTTATCGTGAGCCAAGGAGTAGACAGAGTGCTTCGTAAGAATTATTTATGCCTCACAGCAGCCCCGTGAAGGCCAAGCCTCCACATACCCGTTTTTGGGGTGGAAACTGAGCCCTGGGGATTAGCGTAAGTCATTTGTGGATGTGGCTTTTGCACTTGGGTTTGGAGCCTGAAGAGCCTGTGCTGCTCCTGCCTTGTGTCACTGCCATCTCCCCGGTGGCCTGATTCTATGCCAGAAGGGTTTACGGGGGCTGCCAACATGTGGAAACGTGGATGAGCACTCGATGGCCATCCGAAGGTGTGAAGTATGGAAAAGGACAGCAGCCTTTATTAGAGTGTGTGTGTCACAATGGGCCATGTCTCTTGGGAGTATTTGGGGTTTTATTTGTTGTTGATGTTGTTATTGTTTGAGACAGGGTCTTGCTCTGTAGTTCAGGGTTTTCTTGAACACACTCTCTGGCCCGGGCTGGCCTCAAATTCATGGTGATCCTCCTGTCTCAGCTTCCTGAGTGCTGGGATCATAGGTGGTTACCATCATGCCCGGCTAACATTTGGGCTTTTAATTTGCCATGGGCGGTTTTGGCTTTTTGCAGGTACTTTCTCCTGGATGGGAAGGCAGGGGAACCACACGGGGCAGGTGAGGTGGAAATTGTGTATAACCCAAAACACTCTCCCAGCCGCTGAGGCAAGTTGGTGCCTGCCCCACTGCCTTGTGCTGTTCACGTGCACAACTCTAGACGGAGGAGCTGGCTGTCAGTTGGGCAGAAAGCGCCCATCTAGGCCCCAGCTGGGCCTGAGAGAGGCTGGGGACAGGTGACTGCTGAGGGGTTGCCATCCACAGCCCTTGTCAGGCCTGCCCACAGGTGCCTGTCCAGACGCTGAGGACAAGAGCCACACACTCATTCTCCAGCTGTTTGTTAAGCTCCTACCAAATGTAAAGAGGCAGCAGTGAGTCCCAGGCACACGGTCCTGGGCCTTCCAGAGCTTGTCCCCCCGGAGGGGGCTGACTCTTAAGTGTGCCTGTGTTGTGCTAGGCACCAAGTGCTGCACATATTTTAATTCATCCAATCCTTGTAACTCCTTAGGAGTCCTGTTCTTACCTCCATTTTACAGATAGAGAGCCTAGGGATCAGAGAGGTTAAGTCACTTGTCTAGTGTCACATGGCTGGCAGAGTTCGTCCCAGCATTTGTGCTCTGAACCTCTAGGCCAAACTGCCCTCTGACACCATCGCCTGGGAGGCACTGAAAGTTACCATGGGTGGTTCTTGTCCTGGAAGATGGAACTCATGGAACGTTGTTCTAAGGACACAAGCTTTGCAGGAAGCCGAAGTGTGAAAGAGGACACAGCAAAGTGGCTCATGAGATGGGAGCAGAAGGCGGAACAAGTGTTGCTGTGACTCTCTGGGTGCAGGGTAGGGACCGTGGAGGGGACAGAGTGGGAGGAAGCAGGGCCAGCCAGAAGGTGTGGGAATGTTTGTCATTGCTGAATGACTCAAGTAAATATGTGTCCCAGAAACAACGGCCCACAGGGCTGGCGAGACATCATGACTGTGGCATTTCCATCGGCGCTCAGGCTGCGCGAGATGTCTGTCCCCTTGTTTTTCATTACAGAATTACCTCCTCGGGAATAGGTCATGGCGTTTGGTTTCACATTACTATTGTGTAAAGATTTTTTTCCCATTAAATATGTCTTTTACTTTGCCTGAAAATATTTTATTTCATCATCGTTTCTCATAAAATGATGGCAAAGTATACATAAAACATTGACATTTTATCATCATATTTACCATTTAAGAACATATCATAATTCAGTGCAATGAAATAAGTCACAATGTTGTGCATCCATTACAACCGTCTAATTCCAGAACCTCACCTAATTCCAGAAAACAGCACCCAAAAGAAACTAGTCACTAAACAGTTACTCCCCATTCCCTCTCTTCACCTAGTCTCTGGCAACTACTGATCTACCTTTTGTCTTTGTAGATTTATCTATTCTGGACATTTCATATGAATAGAATCATACGATATGTTAGCCCTTCCTGTCTGTCTTCTTTTCCTTTGCGTAATTTTTCATGGTTCTTCCACATTGTAACAAGTATCAGTATTTCATCCTTTTTGATGGCTGATTAATTTTCCCTTATACCACATTTTGTTTATTAATTCATCAACTTATGGACATTTGATGTATTCCTTTTAAAGACAGTTACTCTAGTACTGGTGAGGAGCAAGACACTTTGCTACATGCTATATCCTGGATATATAAAGAGTTCATACATATGAATTTTAAAAAACTCCTTACACTGTATGAGCAAATGACCAGAACAGGCATTTTACCAAAAAGGAACAACAAACATAATTTAAAATATCATTTAAATCTTTTCTTTTTGGTTAATCCTGGGATTCGTTTGAATACAGTAGACCTATTTATTTTTTTATTTTTTGGGGTGCCGGGGATCCAGGTCAGGGCCGTGCACTTATTAGGCAAGTGCTCTACCACTTGAGCTAAATCCCCAACCCCTAGACCTATTTATTTAATGGCAGCTCACAGACATTTGTCTGGAATAGTTCCCACTGGGCAGAGTTGTAAGGGGAGAGTTGCTCCCTTCAAGTAGATTGTGTATGTATTTGTGACCAGAAGATAATTTCCTTTGTTTTTTCCAAAGAGTTTCTAAACACTTTGTGAACTATTTTGCTCTTCCGGGTATTTTTGAATTCAGATGGATACTAACATGTTTGGCTGCGTGCCACATTTTTTGTGTCGATCTCAGCTTGCACATTTCGGTGGTTCACCAATTGCCGAGGCATAGAACAGTGGATTTTCAGCCAAATGTTCTTTACAGCTGCATGCATTGCGTATGGCAGCTCCATGCCACATGTGGCTATCGAGCACTTGAAACATGGTTTATGCCAATTAAGATGTGTTCTAAGTGGGAAGGACACATTGGATTTTGAACACTTAGTATAAAAAAATATAAACTACCTCTGTTTTTTCTATCAATTGCTTGTTGAACTGGTAATACCTGGATATATTGGGCTAAATAAACTATTAGGACTGAGCTTATCTGTTTCTTTCACTTATTTTTATTATTTTTTAGTTTTTGCAGTGCTGGCAGTTGAACTGAGGACCTTGCACATGCTAAGCACATGCTCTACCACTGAGCTACAACCCCAGCTGCTCAAGTTACTTCTGAAATGTGACTAATAGAATGTTTGAAATTATGTACGTGCCTCTATACTATTTCTGTGGAAACGGTGCTGTTCTTTAAGAAGCTGAGACAGGGTGGAGAATGGGGAGTGGCGTCCCTGTGGACACTTGTGACGTCCCAGTAAAAGACTAAAAAATACATGATATAGAGATAGAGTCCACCTATCTGCCCGTCCCGACCCTGGCTACACGATCAGTCACTGTCAACAGTGGGTTATGATCCTCTGTGATCTACTGTTAAGAATGGATGTGGTGTTTGTTGTTTAGCCTCTTTTGTTATCAATAGAGAGTGAAGTTGTCAAGCCCCTTTCACTTCTTTGTGAGCGCCATCATGTCCTTTATGTCTGAACTCTTGACACTATCTTCCCTGGAGTCATTTGTATAACCTTGGGATGGTCTCTCCTTATTAGCGTGCTTTCCCTTGGGCCTGGCCTGCTTTTCCCCTTTGCTCATGACCTGGTTGAGTCCTTCTCATGGAGGCCACGCTTCCTCTGCAGGTGGTGAGGTGCTTTCTGGTCTCCATGCTCAGGTTGAGCTCCTTTGGCTCTCCCATGACTGCTTAAAGAAAGAACTTTACCATGTTGTAATTTGGGAAGGGGGCTTGGTCTGATTGTTTTACTGTGAAGACCTGAAAGCAGGAACTGGATCTGCCTTGTTTCTGCTGTATTTCCAAAGTCTGGCACCCTGCCTGATATATAGTAAGTGCTCAGTAAATACCGGTGGCTCAATTAGTGGGTGAGCCTTCCTGAACAGAGTATAGACGCAGTCCCCAAAAGTGATGCTTTCTTTTGGGATTCATTCTCAGCAGGACTGCTGCAAAAGAGATTCAACTAGTGACAGAGCCACCATATAGGCTGACCATTTCTGAGGTTCTGATTCTTTTTTGCCAAAATTTATCAGAAAATAAAAAGTTGAAGTTGCAGCCTGGCCTGGGGAGGATGCAGCTGAGAAACTGGCTGTTGGATGGTGCTGCCTTTGTGCTTTGGTTTGAGAGAAAGACGAGCCAAAGCAATGTACCTCCCGTTCTGCAAACCAGCTCTTCATGGCAGGCTGCTCACAAAGCATCGCGTCCTCCCTGGCCAGTGGCCTGCCAGTCTCTCTTCCATTATGTCCTAAAAACAGGCTAAAATTGTTCAAGTGGAAGATGCTGTTGCCTTCGTAAGCAGTCCAAAATACCTGGCCTGGGTGGTACTATATTCAATGTAGATTTCTGTTATAAAGTGTATATATTTGATTTTCCAAGTAATACTAGAAGTAAAATAAAAAAGACAAAGAAAGGAAAGTCTTGTTAGTGAGATGCTCTGGGTGGAGAATTCGGACATTGAGGCCAGCACAGGCCGTGTCTTCAGGAGGAAAGATGGGGCAGGAGATGCGAATGAAGGGGGGAGTCTCTTTTCAGTGATTATGTCCTCTTCACCGCTGTGGCCATGTTATTACCTGATACACATGTTCATAGCACATTGAAGCTTTTGTTGTATTTGCCTTATGTTTTATCTAACCTATGAGAATTAGGTACAAATTTCTTTGGCCCACCAACATGAGCTTCACTAGTGACAATGATAACCTTGTAATGCTAACAACTCACCCTCACTGGGTTAAAGAAGGAGCTTTCTCTTAATAATAATAGTGATAGCTAATTTCAGTGCCTATGAAGCCCCAAGCTCTCAGCCACGCGTTTTATATAGCACCTTAATTTAATCTTTTCATTTTTCAAAAAGGGATAAGTATCCCTACTTTACAGATAAGAAAGTAGAGGCCCAGAGGGAGAAGAAGTAGGTAACCTGCTTAAAACCCCCAATAAGAAAAAGGGAGGAAGCGACTGTTTGGCCCCACATTGGCTCTACCCAGAACATCAGGCTCTTGGCTCCACAGTGCCCAGCCACAGAAGCAGCCTAAAGGCTCGCTCTGGAAACTGTCACTAATCCTCTCCTCAGGGCGATGAGGAGTCACATTTGCTTTCTTGTGGTGGCCGGGCCTGTTGCTGCTGGCTTCATTCCGTTGGACTCCAGACACCTGCAATGGATTTGAGATCTTGGGTAGTGGTGGGAGGCAAGAGCATTAGGAGCTAGAAATTAGGGCCAGCCCATCTCTCCATCGGTCTCCTGGAAGTTTCCCCAGCTGAGCGGCACTGATTTGTATAAGAATCCCCTGGACCAACAATTGGATGCTGGTCCTTTTTCTTCAGCTGTGACCCTAATAACACGAAGCCCTGTTGAACTGCGGCCCTCCCACAGCGAGGCCCGGGCTTTGTTTTCCCAGACGCTCTGCCTCTGGTGTGCTGTTTGCCATCTGAGGGGCTGTGCCCTCCAGATGTGTCAGACCTATCAGGGCTGAAGGCCGGCCTGCTACCTCCCAGCTGTGTGACCACTGGCACAAGGGTGACTTCTCAAAGCCTCGATTTAATCCTGTCTGCAAAACAGGGTAATTAAACTATTTTCCCATTATATTGTAACATCATATATTACATCAAATTAAATTATATAAATTATAAGTGTACAGTATTACTTATTTGCAAGTATACAATGTATCGATAATATATAAAATAGTATAATATATAATGCCACTGTAATACTGTCTCCTATCATACATTAACATTATAACCTAATAACCTGTCTTATAAAGGTGTTGAGAAGCTTAAAGTATGTGGAAGCTTAGTCCCTGGCACAACTTAGTTTAATTGAATACTGTTAATTATTGTGATAAGTAACATTAGGTGTGATCTTCTGTGGCTTGCAACATATAAAACAAGGGCCTGTTTACTGAAATGTCCTGGTATATATTGTTTCTTTGGAAGTAGGGAAGCTCACAAAATAATTAGGAAAGCAAAGCCCAGGGAAAGTATCATTGAAATCCCAAATTCCTTTTTGAAGACAGAAATTTCTTTTCAGAAGAATGTGCTGCAGAGGGAGAAAGGCAGTAGACCCGGATGGCTGCCTGCTGGCCTCTGCTTGTCTGAGCTGTTGCTGGCCTGGCCTCTGTCCACGTGGGTGAGGAGGGGACAGGAGGCCTGTCGTCTGGGTTCCTCTGCCAGGTACGGGTTCCCCACCGGCCTGGGCCGTGCCGCCAAGCCCCAGGTCACTCCAGGTCCCTACTCCAGTGCTGTCCTTGGAGCTGGGCTTTGGGAAGGAGAGGGAGGGACACTGTGCCGGCATCCTATGAGAACCTGTCAGTGACAGAGTTGGCATCCTTGTCTCATCTCGCCTTGACACAGTGGGTATTACGGCCCATTTTGCACATAGAAAACCAAAACTCAAGAAAGTAACCTCATGTCAGGTTCACACAGCTAAGAAAAAACATTGCGTGGTGTCAGGTTAGACAGCTGAGATCAGACTCATGTTTCACCTGTGTGGTCATAATTAAATCATAATATCCCTAGGACTTGGGGTTCTTTTTTGGGTTGGGGGGATAGAACTTTTGATAGAACCCAGGACTAGGCAAGCACTCTACCACTGAGCTGCATCCCCAGGCCATCAGTTTTCTTGTCTGTTAAATGGCCATAATAATGAACCCTAGTTCACAGAGTGAGTCAGTGAGATTAACTGTACAAAATATTAAAGTATACTTTTGTAAGCATTCATTACCTGTTAGCTGCTGCCATATTTTATTTACCTCTTTTGCATGGTAGAGCCAACCAAGATCTTTCCTCAGGTCCAGTGTGCTCCAAAGCCGGGTGCCCGTCACTGTGTGCTTTCTACTTGCTTTATTGCTGATGGCAGTGGATGAAGGTGGTGATCGTGTAACTGGCAACACTCTTTTGGTATATCAGTGACTGAAACCTCAGGAAGAGTCTGAGAAGGTCCTTTCTCAGAGCTGCTTCTCAGTCAGTTTGAGATCTGAGTGTCAACATTGACGGGCATCACATTTGGGGTGTACATGTGGGTAATATATCATTTCCTAAACATACTGGAGAGGTATTCTTGTCCGTATTCTGGCAGCTACAGATTTGATTCCATTTGCAAGACAGAAGTGAGGTTCTTCTGGTGGGGCGTGCCCAGAGCTCCTGCCCCAGGCCACCAGAGCTGCCTGCAGACTCTTAGGGAGGTCGGTCTGTGCTGAGAGCTTGACAGGGAGGAGACCGGCGTCGCCTTGCAAGGAAGTGGCTGCGTGTCCTGTTGATAATCTCCTTAAAAACCTGGAGCTCAGGCGTGGCCTCCATGGAGATGTTGGGGCTCTGCGGTAGGAGAGTGTGTGACCAGGGAATGTTCCAGGCTGAGGGGAGGCTGTGAGCATCACACCCAGTGTTGTCCGTTGGTGTCCATTGGGGAGCCACTTGTGGATGACAAAGACAAAGACTGGGAGTTTCGTCTGACTTTTTGGTCACATCCAGATTGTGTTTTAGATTTTATTTTTCTGAGTGAAACGTTGACTAGTCAGTTGACTACCATGGGGCTTTCCTCCTGTGGAGGGGGAAGGAGTTGGCAGTGAACTTGGCTACTGAAGGTAGCAGGACACTCCAGCCACCTGGTTCGCCTGGGCCATTGCTGCAGAATCTGCATTTGAAAACAGCGATTTCTTCTGAGCATCTAATCAATGAATAAAGAACATGTCCTTTCTCCTCTTCTAGACCTAAACGGCAGCGACAAAACAACTTTCCCATGTTTCCTTCGCCTAAAGCCTGGAATTTCAGAGGGGTAAGTGTCTGCCCTGGGTGGCCTCAATTCTGGACCACACTCCAGCCTCCCTAGAGGTGGTGGTTGAAGTTTGCTTTATGAATGAAAGTTTCTACCTAGAATGTACTGTGCTTTCCTGCTGGGGAGGTCACATGGGCTCCAGCGGCGATGGCTTAAGTGTCCCCATGAGCATCCAAGACATTGGCCTGCCTGAGCATCACGGGCTGTGGCATAGCATCTTGTGGAGAAGCCAGGAGGGGTCTAGGTCTCAAGGTCTCCATGTATGGTCTGTTAGTATGTAGATTGAGGCCATCATGGGGGCTTTGTTTTCCAGACAGCTATATGATTAAACAGGCTTTAAAGGGAATTATGAGTTTCCTGAGCACAAAACAAGGAGTGCGATGGAACCTCCTTTCCTACCAGTTGGGCTTCCTGGACACAGTAGTGAATGGTAGTAGTCATAGGGCAGGGAGGGCCTACTATGTGCTAAAATGACTTTAATGGGAGGGGGACCCTTGCATCTGTGGAGTGTGCTCCAAGCTGTTTCACCCCCGGCCTTTGTGGGTTGTGTTCTCCTGCTGGGTGTGCACTCCAACGTGTGATGCCACTGGCCCACCCATTTCCTCCCTGGGGCCTGCGCCTTGATGTCTTCCTTTAGGAAGTCTTCCCAACCATCCCCTAAACCTGTTCCCCTCCTGTGTACCCTGTAATTTCTTATGTATGTGCTTAGTGAACACTTACTGAAATTTAGGCTCAGAAGCCCCAAGTTGGGGGTGTGTAGAGGTCTTGTCACTTTGTCTTCTTTTCCACTCTGTCATGGACCCAGCACAATGCCTGGCATATACAGACTTAATTAATTTGTTGAATGAATGATTCTCTCACATCCTTCTGGTGTTGCCTACATATTGCCTTTAGATTGGATTTCAAGTCTTTCAGAACTATTCTGGCTGGTTCCAGTCACAATTTAAAACCTTGTATAGATTTTGTGATTTTCCCCAAGTGTCTTATTAAAAGTAAATATAGATCATGGCACTATTTTAGGTCAGGTTACAGTATTACTTTTCATTGAGTACAAAGAGCAGTGTGTTGACTTCTGAAATAGATGTACACAGCTTACTGAATCCAAGTCTCGTACCTTCCCAGGTTATTTGTGTTTTTGTGGATAAGATCCCCATTTCTCAAAGTATGTACAGTTGGATAATGATGACCATTAAGTGAAAAAAGTCTTACGTGGTCAAATAAATTTGGGACATACTTAGTGTACCATGTTAAATATGTTCACCACTGCAGACTTTCTCAGATCCTTGGATGTGGTGGTGTGTATGAAGATCCTGGTAGAAGAGTTGATGGAGTTTGCACATTTCCCAAAGTCATTGGCATGAAAGCTCTTGTTGACCAAACAGTCTATGCACACTTGGAAGTTGACATTTAGAGTCAGCTTTATAGCTCTCATTCTGATTCAGTAGTGGCCATTGACTAAAAGTGGTGGGTACACATAGGGCGATAAGCCACCTGCATTTGCCTAGGGACTGTCCTGGTTTTAGCACTGAGAGTCCTGTACCTCGAGAATCGCATATTCCAGACTGACTGGAACATCTGCCTTTGAGATCTCAGCTGTTTCCGTCTGAAAATGTTTTGTGAAGTTTTGAGCTCAGGTGATCTCTAGAACTTGGTACTCAGAGTAACCTGTTAGGTACATCCTTGGTTTAGATGACTCTCTGTTTGCCTCAGCCTGACCAGGTCTCTCTAAGACAACACTAACATTTACACTTAGTTATCCACTGCAGTGGGGATGGGGAGCCTGCCCCCAGCTAATTGCAAATAAGTTAAATGTTCAAATCTAATGTCTTATTAACTTCACATTCCTGTAGCCCTCAAATTCTTAGCCAGCTCCCAAGAACTGCCCAGTCATTAAAAGTACTTGAGTAAATAGAGTCCATTTGGTGGTTAGGTCAGCTGTGATGTTTAAATTGGTCTCTTCTACCTGCTTTGATTGCTTCGTGCCCTGCGGCTTCTTGGTAAAATTAGACAAACTGTCATCAGAGGGAAATTGGCAGCACTATACCTGGCTTAGATCATGTTTCTGAAGGCAGCTTTTTGTAACTTCCTTTCTCTGAAATTATTTATAGCCAGGCATGGTGACATACACCTATAATCCCAGGACTTGGGAGGCTGAGGCAGGAGGATCACCGAAAGTTCAAGGCCAGCCTGGGCTACTTTGTGTGTTCAAGGCCAGCCTAAACCACAGAGTGAGACCCCATCTCAAAAAAAAAATGAAATTATTTGTAAGTGGGAGGAATATTTGCATGTCATATGAACCTCCCTAACATGCCGAAGACCCTTGCAAAGGAGTAACACAAATTAAAAAACCCAATAGGAAGAAAGTTAATAGGTTGAAATGAGCCACATCAAAGAGAAAATATATATTACTGGTAAACAAAGTCAAATTGTTTGTTCTAATAATTTAAAAATATTTTAATGTGACAAAAATAATAAGAACAATAGGAATAACAATGTATTTCATTCATTTAGCTCTGATAGTGTGCTGACTACTATTCCTAGTACTCTGCAAGTCATCACATCCCCCAGCAGCCTTATTTAGTAGAAACTATTTTTATTCCTGCTTTCAAGATTGGAAAATTGAGACCAGAACCATCCCCAGTGTCCCACAGCAATTAAATAGTGGGTTTAACTTTTGAGCCCAGGTAATCTGGCTTCAGAGTTTGGGGCGCAACAGCCTAGATCGTGGATGGCGAACCTTTTAGAGCTTTCAGTGCTAACGAACAGCCTGCTGTGGCACGCATGCCATAGATTCACCACCACTGACCGAGGTTAGTGTAAGAAGTGCAAGTAATGCCAAAGCATATATATGAAACATGTATAGATTTAAACCAATAATAAAAGAAAAATTTAAAAAGCCCTTTTGTAGGAAGATAATGTAGTAATATGTACATTGAAAAAGGTCTACGGGAATATCACCCTTGACTGACAACCTGAGGTAGATGAGGTTATTCAGAAACTCTTGTGGTAGTTACCTACTTTTTGTAATGTCTGAATTTCCTACAGAGAGTATTTATTGCATTTATAATTAGCAAAAATAATGAATTTGTAATAATTTTAAAAGATCTCCTTCATGATCAAAATCTTCTGCAACCAAGAGAAAGTTTATTTTTAAAAGTTCAGGGCCAGTGTGCAAAGTGGCGAACGCCTATAGTCTCAGTTACATCCCCTGTCATCCCAGCTACTCGGGAGGCTGAGGCAGAGCATCGTGAGTTTAAGATTAGCTGAGGCAATTTAGCAAAAACAAAAAAGCTCAGTATTTTAGAACAAAAAGTTTAGCCTGAAAACAAAAAAGTTCAGTGTCTTAGAACATATAGGGGCATATCACTGAATATTTGTTGTGCAAGGCATCTGGGAACTGATAAAATCTGGGCGCAGAGAAAGGTGTGGCACATACTACACCACAGCCATTTGCCTGCAGCATTTTAACAACCTCCCCCCTCCCCAATAGTCTAGGGCAACTCTGTGTACACCTGGGATCAGCATGTTACTGTCTGCTGCCCCTGGATGGTCCAGTCTCTGAGTTCAGTGGCCAGTTATAACAAAGGCTTTAGTAGTGAAGAGACTGCTTTGGAGTCAGAATGTTAGATTAGGGACTAGATACATTTCAGACCTCCAGGTACCTCATCTGCAGTAGGGGTGCTGATAATAAAATCATTGTTCCCAGCGTGAGACTTTGTAATGATATGTATAAAGTGACCTGAATAATGCCTTTGTGTGGTTAAATGTGTAGAGAATGTTATTCTTTATAAAGAGGTTTGCTCTACACCTGAAATGACTTTTCGAAAACTGCGTATTTAATAGATGCTTTTTTCCCCTGTTAGTTCTGGGGATTGAATCCTGGGCCTTTGCACTGAGCTATTTTAAAATTTTTTTAATAGCTATAGCTCTTTTTAAATTTTTTTATTTTCGAGAGAGGGTCTTGCTAAGTCATTAAGTTGCTCAGGTTGGGCTTGAACTTGTGCTCTTCCTGACTCAGGCTCCCAGAGTGCTAGATGATAGATACCTTTTTAATGTCAGACACTGCCTTAACAAGGAAATACTGACCCTGTCTGGGCTCCATTTAGCCCTGCTGAACTCATTTCCCTTCAGGCAGCAGAGGAGCAGCCTGGATGTAGAGATGCTGACACCTGTGAAGGAAAGTTCATGTCATCTGCACCTATGACACCAAAAATATGTCAGACACATTGAAGCTTATTTTTAGATTCAAAGCAATTTCTTTTCCTGGCCATATTCAAGATCTGTGGGGTAATAGTGGGTCTGTCTCCCGGTTGTGTGTATTCTGCACATTTAAAAGCAGGATTTATAGATGTCTTTGTTTGTGTTGTGCAGTTACCACTTCAGTTAGTCCCTTTTTAGTGCCAAAATTTATGCAAAGTAAAAGGTGCTTTTACTTTGGTCTCTAGGGTTGATTAGGAAATCTTAGTCGCAACCAACAGAAATTCACTTGCGTGGAATGCAGTGGAGTTCAGAAGCCCCTTGTACCTGGCACCAGAAGCCCGTGAGGATTCCTGACTCCTCTCTGTGGCCACATTTGCTCTGCAGACTGACTTCTTCCATTTCCCCATACAGTGGAAATGCATCTATCTGCAGAGAGATGTCTTTCTCTTTATCTCAGAACCAGAATTTCTAGGGAGGGATTTTGATTGATTGGTCCACCTTGGGTCAAGTGGATACTTCTGGACCAATCAGCAGTGGCCAGGGAGTAGGGTTATGTTGTACTACCATATTTACTGCTTTGGTAACCATAGTGATGCAGGGAAAAGGGACAGCTTTAGGAGAAGGGGGGAGGCCTGGACAGATGCAGACAATTCTTGTTTACAAGAGTGTTAGTCAGCTTCTTGTTACTATGACAAAATACCCAAGAAGTTCAATTTAAAAAAGGGAAAGATTTCTTTTGCCTCTGATGGTAGGCTGGCTCCATTGCTTTTGGGCCTCTCATGAGGCAGAATGTCGTGGCAGAAGGGTTTGGCAGAGAAGAGCTTATCTCGTGGCAAATACAAAGCAGGAAGAAGGTGCAGGGACAAAATATACCTTTCAAAGTCAAGCCCCCAGTGACCTGTCTCTCCCAACTTGTCTCCGTCTCCAAAAGTTTCACTGTCTCTCATGTCCCCATCAGCACACTTTCAGTATGCTGGCTTTTGGAGGACATTCCACATTCCAATATAACAAAAAGTCTTTCCCATCTCTCCCCCTGTAGTAAAGGGTAATCATCCTGATTCCCAGGGTCTAACTTCCTGTGGACCCAACTTCTGACTTTTCTTCTTTGCTGTGGAAGCAGTTCAGCCAGTTTCTGATTTTTTA
>PVJO010025971.1:0-21865 GCA_004026905.1 Hystrix cristata
ACCTCCTTCAGCCTGCATGAATGCATCTCATAGCTTTTGGCAACCATGGTAGATTGAACAATGTTTAGTGATGTGTTATGCAGTAAAAATTACTCCATTTATATTAAACAGCACGTGATTGTCTAGGATAGCATAAAACAATGCTCTTCTGTGTTTCTTTCAAAGTCTCTTTGGAGATTAGGTTATTGAACTCTGGAAACCACCCAGCTCTTTTGAAGAATGAGGTACTTCTCTAGGATCACCATGTGGCATTTGGGTTTTTAACCTGCTTTTGTTACGCAGGCCCTGTAAACCTGTCAATAGGTGTTGCAGACTAGCTGCTGTGGTTCAGATGTAAGTGGTTTCCCCAAGGGTGCACGAAACCTTGCTTGCCAATGTGGCTGCGGTGGAATCTTTATGAGGCTGGGCCTTGTAGAAGGCAATTAAGTCATCGTTACTGAATGTCATAGTATCTATAAGAACCTGTCGAGATGTAACAGTGAGGCTAGGCTGTTTCAGGTCAAAGGAGAATGAGATTGTGATTCTGAGAAGGCATCGTATCAAGTTTGTATGGAATATTGTGTACAACTAGAGCAATAATAGGTACCAGAGGTAGGAAGGTATTCTGGAGCCAGGTAGCTAAGTAGGAAAGTGTCAAAAGTTGGTAGGTGGTTCAGGATAGACTATTGTATCTTTAATTTAAGAAGCCTAATGTCATTCGTGGACTGCTAAGCATATGAAAGGCAGCATGATATAATAGTAACATTATTGGCCTTAGAATCAGCCAGACTCTGTTTTGAAAACTTGCTTTTCTCCATTGACAAGCCTGAGAAATCTTGCTAGCAAGAATTTAACTTTATATAAAAGTGAAGGCGGTTGGGTATTTAGCTCAGTGTTACAGTGCGTGCCTAGCAAGCACAAGACACTCAGTTTGAGCCCCAGCACCCAAAAGTGATAGCAGACTACATAAATATATTTCATTATAACCAAATTTGGTATATACTTAATTCAAATTATTCTTAGTTGGCTCTTAGCAGGAAGCCTACCTAACAGCACTCTTTACAAAAGGAAATATATCAAGAGGACATCAGAGTGAAGAGAGACAAACATCTCACTTTACTACATCTTACTTTCCCAATATCTTCTTCAAAATTTTTAAAAACATGATTCAGGTCTAGGAGAGGATGTATGCAAGGGAGAGTTTTTCACGTTTAAATTTCCTCAGTTTCAAATAAGTCTTCCTCTTGTCTGGGGCTTGTTCTTCCTCTCCTATATAACTTCAGAATCAGACAGATGAGTTTTAGTGAAAAAATTTAGGCAGTTATTTCTCATAGTTATATAGGAAGGATATGCTGTGGTTACATTTTAGACTAGGTCATAATACCTGAGCAAAGAAACATAAATGTCTGATTTCAAAACTGATTGGAAGGCAGGATAATTATTCATGGACATCTAAGACAGACAAGTACCTAGTGCCAGTTGCCAGCTATCTCCTCCAATCCAAAAGTGAGAGTTGACAACAAGCAAGAATCTAAGTTGTGCAGCAGCAGTTCATCCTGAGGTTTGTAGCAGGTATCAGGTTTTTAGGAGTAGGAGGCCCATAGTTCCCAGGAACTGAGGTGGTATGGGTCTGTCTTGTAAGCCTATTCTATACCCGGACTTGGCCCAGCCAGCCAGCTGGAGTAGTACAGAGGAGCTCTGCTCCTGAAGAGGTAGATGGCCTGAGCAAGACAGAGAGTAGGTCCAAAGTTGGAACCAGACTCAACTTTGGGAACACAAGCTGAACTGTGGGACTCAAAGGAAATGTTGGAGCCTTCTAATCAATGGCATGTATCTTGGATGGTGACTAACAATTCTTCATGTAGGCCCAGGCTCCAAGCCTAGATTGGGCCTGTGGGCATGGTGCTCAGTGGAATCAGCCATGGGTAGCAGGATCTAGGGAGAAGGACCGATAAGTGCTTTACAACAGTGGTCTTCAGAATGGAGTTCTCATATCTCCTAAAAGAATTCTGAAAAGTAGATACTCTTCTTGCACCTTTACAAATTGTCATATGAAATCTTAAATCGTAAGTTTAGGAGTTACAAAGGATGTACTTTCGACATTTTATGTTGCATATGGGGTTTCTCTTCAGATTGTATAAATCTCTCCCCTTAAATATTTTAATGAAAATCTTTTCTAAATTTATTTTATTTTAATGGTACATTTTAGATGTACATAGTGTTAACATTCATCATAGGGAATTTCTACCTGTACATGATATATCTTGTTGCTTCTTTTTTTCCCATTCCCCTCCCCTCCCTTCACCCCCTCCTCACTCCCTATTTACAAAAGTTTCATGTCCATTTTTTCCTTCCATTTCTTCTTATTTCTCTTAGTCCCTCTGTTCCACCCCCACCCCTTGGACATTTTCTTCCCTTTCCCAATATAATACATTTTAGTCTTTATTTACACTTTCAGTTTCTCAAACCAGAGAAACAATGTGGTATTTAAACATAATGTGTCCAATTTATTTCACTTAAGAGTATGGTCTCAAGATGCATCCATTTCCTAGAAATATCTTAAGCTTATCATTCTTTATGGCAGAGTAGTACTCCATTGTATGAAAAAACCACATTTTCTTTATCTATTCCACTGTTGATGGGCATTTGGGCTGTTTCCAAGGTTTAGGTATTACAAACTGTGCTGCTGTAAACATAGGTGTGCATATATCGTTGTGGTATGATGCTTTTAATTCTTTTGGGAAGATACCAAGAAGGGGAATAGCTGGATCAAATGAAATTCTCTAGTCCTAGTTCCCTGAACAATCTCCACATTGATTTCCATAGCGATTGCACCAGTCTGCATTCCCACCAACAGTGGAGAAGGGTTCCTCTTTCTCCACAGCCCTTCCAGCATTTGTTATTGGCTGATTTGTTTGTAATAGCCATTCTTTCTGGAGTGAGATGGAATCTCAGAAGAATCAACAACTGGGATCTGATCTAATTAGAAAGCTTTTGCACAGCAAAAGAAACCACCAACAGAACGGAAGAGACAACCCACAGAGTGGGAAAACATTTTTGCCAGCTATTCCTCCAACAAAGGACTAACATCTCGAATATAGAAAGAACTCGAAAAAAATCAGAACCCCCAAATTTAAAGACCCACTTCAAAAGTGGGCAACTGAAATGAATAGACACTTCTCAGATGAAGAAGTAGAAACAGCAGATAGGCATATGAAAAAATGTTCAACATCACTGGTCATTTGAGAGATGCAAATTAATGAAAACCTTACAGTTGCAAATTTTAGATCATTAAATTTTGAGGAAATGACCACTACTTTGTCTAGCTGTCTGAGACAGTCCTTACTGTCAAACAAAAGGGCCAAAATAGACTTACTTTCTATAAGAAAACATTTTTATTTTCAAACTCTAGGTATAGATATTAAAACAATTCTCTGTAAAAATTACCTTATCTCTCAATTCTACAATAGGTAACTGGATGGATGGATGATTGGGTAAAGGGAGAGACAGAAGAAAGAAAGGAAAGGAAAGGAAAATGGATGGATAGACTAACATCTAAGTAACACCTTTCTGTAAAGTGTGTCAGTCAGATGAAAGAATGCACTTTGTTTAGCCTTCAGTAAGTTTTTACACCCTGAGAAATGCTATATAGTAAGATTTTTGACAGTTATAAGGGACGTTATTCTTTTGTAATGTAGGAGAAAGGCAATTGTGAAAGGAAAGGTAGGAAAGAACCCACAGAGATGTCAGTTTAAGCCAAACAAAGTTATAGAAGAAAGATCCGGGGAATAGGATCTAGAAATTGATTTAATTAAAAATCTATGTTTTCATGTCTTCTGGGAAGTCTTTGGGTAGCCCTAGGGACAAAGGTAAAGAAGGCAACTCAAAAATTGTCATTCTTTACCCAGCTGAACATCAGAGTCAGAGCCATATAGGGGAGAATTATCTAAATAAATTTGTTTTGATACATTTTTCAAGATGAGGAGACATATGTGTGAATCTTATAGTGGTAGCTAGACTCTTATATCATAATGCGTTCAATAATATTTCTAAGTCTAGTTAGACTATTGGAATAAGTGCTTCTAGTTTAACCCAGGCCTTAAATCCTAGTTTTCAGCCATATAACCTCGAGGTACTGTAATTAGTTAATTTCCAGTTCATAGTTTCTTCATCTATAAAATGGGGCTAATAAAGCATGGTCCCTGGAATGTATAATTGCCTTAAAATTAAATTACATAATATATGTGAAGAAGTAGTGCATAGGGGTTACATGCAAGGACTTTTCTTTTTGGTTTATTGACTTTTTTATTTTTGGCTAAGGGAAGGAGTGGAGTTACAGCTGAGGAAAATGGAAAAGGTATGATAATGTCACACCAGGAATGCCATCTGAGTCACCACCTGGCATGTCTCAGAATTTGGGACAAGTTTCTCAGTGTTACAAAGCATAGAGTAATCATGAGGCTTTATTGGGAAAACAGTAGAAGACCAAAGTCAGCAAGGGAAGATCTAGGTTTCTAATATTCCAGCAGCATGAGTGCCCATGGCCAGAGCATGATGAATACATCATGGTGTCTGTATTCTGCAGAGAAAGTATTCTTTAATATTTCACGTTATTTTTCATTTTTATAAAGCAAGCATCAAGAACATCCTTCTCTGTGAAAGGACATGTAACTGCTTGGACTCCAAGCAATATAAATTTAGGCACCAGCTTTTTATAGTTGTTAGATATGAATACCAGTTTCCCAGCCCTTGGTGACATTGGCATTTATAAAGTTGTTGCCCTCCTGTGTAGAGGAGGAAAGTTCAGCTGCTGTAGGAAGCTGAGTCAGGTTAACACTCTCATCAGGATAATGCTTAGTCCTAACTAACTCATTGTGCAGAGAATCACAGTGAACTCTCAGTGTTACTTTTGTATAATTCTGTTACTTCATTTACAGATATCATCCCCCCAACCCCCAGGCTGGATCTGAGCCCCATTGGAAACAGGGAATTGGACAGGAACTCTGAAGGAATTTAAAGTTGCTCTTTTGTGGGAGACTTTGCAAGACTCTGGCTGTAGTTGGTGCTGCTTTAGGACTAAGGGATCATCACTACATAGAGCTGTCCTGGTAGCTCTTAGGCACCTGGAGAATTGGCACACTAGTTGCAACATGAAGTAGCACCTTTTTTTGTGGTCAGCCTTTTGATGGGCATTCCATTAGAATGTGTTTGATTATAAGGAAGGAACTATTCAAATTATCTCAAAAAAGAAGGGTTATCAGAAGAACAGAATCTTCTAGAATTTAAGGAAAGGCTCAGTGTCCAGAGTTTGAGAAGGATATAATGGGAGGGCAGCTCTAGAAACTCTCATAGAAATATATGAATTTTCATTCTAGGGCATTGTTATTCATATGATTTGGTGTCTCAGTTACTCCTACTGTGTAACAAACCACCCCAAATGTGGGAGCAAAAAAAGAAGTCATTTTCTTATGCTCCTTGGTCAAGGCAGAAAGAGATTAACTTGTCTTTGTTCCTCCATGTGTGGGGCCTCATCTGGGAATACTCAAATGGATAGGATGGGGGGAATCTATTTCCAAGTTACTTCTTCATTCTGTTTCCAGCACTTTGGCAGAAATGGCTAAAATGTTGGGCTTTGGTGTGTTTGTTGGCCAGAGTGCCTACACATGGGCCTGTTAGTGTGAATAACAAGCAATAGTCAGATTTTTTTTTTTAATATGGCAGTACAGTGGGAGTGTCCTAAGGGATAATGTCCAGAGAATGGTCATTCCTGGAGACACAGAGTGAAAGCGTATGGGCTTTTTTTGACCTTGAATGGGAAGTAACTTCTGTCAAATTCTGTTGTAGACATAATAAAACTCCTGCCTAGATTCAAGGGAATAGAACAGAGACGTGATTCACCTCTTTGAGGGAGGAGTATCAAAGCACTTGTAGTCATTTTTTTTAAAAATTGTCACCCTAGGCTATCAGCTTCACTTTGTTCTTGGTTTAAATTCTTAAAGTAGGGAATCTGATTGGCTCGGGTCATTCTATGGATTAATTCCCCGGCCCTATCATTGTGGCAGGAAGGGCAGGCTCACACACTTTGTGGGATTTCCCTTTCCTCACCCTGGGAGGGGTAGAGCCTCTGAAAAGAGATTCATTTTTCAAAGGCACGTGCCCAGTGACACACCTCCTCCAACCAGCCCTACCTTCTAACGGCACATTTAGCTATGAACTCACTGGTAGATCAATCCACTGACAGGTACAGAACCTCCATGATTCAGTCGTCTTTCATAATCCCCACCTCTGAACACATGAGACTTTGGGGGAACATTTTAGAAGCAATTTGGGGAATAGGGAGAACCTGGGCAAGAGAGAATGAGGAGGGCAGTGCCGTGGGGTGACTGGAACTCAGGGTAGGCACCCCTAGCCAGCTTGCAGAAACTCTCAGAGAAGATTCTACAAGCACAGGTTCTATTAAAAGTACAGCATTTGGGTTATTGATGTTTATATGCCGTCCATAGGAAGATGAGGCATGGAAATATTAAGGTTAAGGAGTTAGTGAATGATATCAAAAATCAACCTTCTTCTGGAAATGAAATTTGACCTTGAGCAAAATCAAAGAATGGTGGAAGCATTTCACAGCTGGTACACATTTCCATTTGTGGAAGCAGATGTTAAAATACCAGATTTTCTTGGGTTTTAGTTCGTCTGTCCCAGTTAATAATTAACCATACTGAATGCAATATCATTCCTCTGAGCATCCTGGGGTAGTAAGCAAAGGGGAAATACAGTTCTAATTTTGGTTTGTGTGCTACTATAACAGGCATTGGAGAGTGTTTTCTAATTTTCCTTTCTGCTTGGAGAAACTAATTCATGAGTAAGTTAAGGAACTTTATCAGGCTCTCAGAACAGCTTACGAGAATAGAATATCCATCTTTAGCTATCAAAGCTTTTCTAGGACCCACCATTTTTATGCTCTACTAACCCACATCCTCTGCTTAGATGGAGTTTATAGTGGTAATATAGTTAGTCAAAGGTGTCTTAATGATTCTTTATGCTTGAGAAGATGCCAGGGAATATCTGTGATTTCATAAGCTGGTTCTATGTGTCTCATGAACAGCAGATTTTAAATTCACTATCATACTCTAGTAATCAAAACCTTAACTAGAAAAAAATTGCTATAAAAGTGGGGAGGAGGGCTGGGGATTTAGCTCAGTGCTTAGAGTGTTTGCCTCGCAAGCATGAGGCCCTGAGTTTGATTCCTGGTACGCCCCCCCATAAATAAATAAATAAATAAATAAATAAATAAATAAATAAATAAAAATAAAAAATAAAAGTGGGGAAGACACAGTTCTTTTGTAGAAAAGTTAAAACTGTAACCAACAGATATAAAACCCAATAATACTGATGAAAATGAATGTTGCTATTCACCTCATGGCAAGAGAAAGAAAGGAGGAAAAATAGATTGAAACTGAACAATCTATGAGGAAAATTTGACACCCTGAGTATAAAGGACTTCAGTGCTTCATGTTGAAATTCCACCTTTTTTTTAATCAATACTTGTATATTTTTCTTTCATCTTCTTCAGTTTTTATAGCACCAAGTGCTGTAAAACAAACACATTAATTGCCCCAATAAGTTCCTCTCTAGTGGGAAGTCTTGGAGAAAATAATTTGTGTATTTCTTATCTATTATTAAAGTAGTAATTCTCACACTTACAGAACCAACAATTTCTTTTTGTAGTTCTATTTTTATCATTATATTTACCATTTTGAAATGAAAACTGTAGACGATATCATCTACCACTAGGTATAATGTTTTATGACCTGATAAACCTATCTGATCTGTATTTTGGCGGTTTCTTTATCAACTACACTTTGCTTTCAATAGGATCAGATAGGTTTATCAGGTCACATACCAAAATGGAAAACAAGTTTTGAGATATTATTAAGAAGTCTTTTTAAAAACTGAAAATAATGTCAGAAAGATTCCTAATAATAATCCATTGTCCCTGTGTAATTGTGAGCTACAAGATTGTAACAGCTGCATTTCATATTTGCTTCTGTGTATATAAATGACAAAGTTACCTGATTCTGTTCCAAAAGAGCAAAACTGGGAAAGAGCTCTGAGTCAATCAAGTATTTGTTACATAAGAGATTTATTAATCATGTAGTCCCCACAGCAAGTACTCGCCTCCTTTATGAAAAAGTACTTTGATTTGACAGCTGAAAGAGGAGTGTGGTGCTTAATGTTTAACAAAACAGCCCTAATCCTGCCGGTTGTTATCATCATAGATTTTACAGTTGCCTTTCTAACTCTGTCTTAGCACAGTTTGAGAATATATGTTAATTGCTATTAACTATTTTTTTGAATTTACTGAACTCAGCCCATAACACCAAAAAGAGCTCTAGTGCACAATATTTTCCTCTGAAATGGATGTGAGAAATGTAAATTTTATAACAGCATTGGTCATCTTGGCTCAGTTCTAATACAGTTTCATGTCAGTTTCATGTTGTGATTAATAAAAGCATTTTCTTAAGTTGTTAAAAAAAAAAAAGTTTTAAAAATTCAGTGAGCCTAACAGTATGAAGACAGAAACAAAGGGAAAGTAATGTACTGTAATGTTAAATATAATGTAAAATACTCAGGTATTAGAAGTCATCATGAATTTTAGGTTCTTGCACTTAGATGTTGATAGTATCTTCATAAGTACAACAGCTACAAGTGCAGTTGACAGTTGGTTGACTTTAACAACTCAAAGTGAGTGACAGTACCATAGAGGTGATTTTTCCAAGATGCAAGTAACTCTGTAAAGTTCTAAACAAAACACAAGTGCAAGCTCTCCTTAATTTATACAGTAGTTTCATTCCTGCAAAATTCACTGTATTACAAAGCCATTCCAAAAATACACTTTGTTTACATACGAAACAGAAGGCTCATGTGATTATAAATAGGTTTTTTTTTACCTCCATTATTTGAAAGTTGTGTGGGATGTGGTAATGTTGCTGTTTTGTAGGACTATGCATCAGGTCACAGAATTTCTTAATATCCTGACTCCTGCCAAATAAATCCCAGCTGGCACCCACAGTTATTGTGACAATCACAATACATATTCAAAACACCCCCATACATATTCAAAACACCCCATTCAGAATATTGCTCTAGAGTTTGAAAAAAAGATGAAGGATTAAGTTTAGGTAAGAGATGTGAGTCTGAATCCATTTGGAATGATTTTTTAAAATATCAAGAGCTACTGTTCTCGTTTTTAAATGGGAGGTGTCATAAGAACTTAAGATCTTTTTATGAAGAAGAAAGATGATGATGGTTTAGATATGGCACATTAAATCTACTGCTTTCACAAGGCCACTTGAGTTTTCTGAAGAATCTGTAAGGAGAATTTAGGTGGGTATCATGCTTTAGATCTCAAATGTCCCCCGAATGCCTAATGTATTCAGAGGTGGGGCTTTTGGAAGGTGATTGGATCCAGGGAGTGCTTGGCTCATCAGTGGGTTAATCCACTGCCGAGTTCATAGCTGAATATACTGTTAGAAGGTGAGACATGGTTGGAGATGTGTCACTGGGGATGTGACCTGAAAGTGTGTATTCTTGTCTACAGCTGAAATTTAGCAAATTGATGACTGAATGAATGAATGAATGATGAATAAGGAAAAATATGTTAACATCTGGACAACTTCTGCTCTCAGTTTGCTTCTGCATTAGTCAGGACATTTTGCTCTGTCTTGATGAATCTGACACTGGACATCTAAAACACTGGACATTTGATTCTCAAATTTTATCATGTGTAGTCACCTGGAGGTCTGGAACCCGGATTGGAGTTTCTGATTTAGTGAGTATAGGGTGGGCTCTGAAATTTTGCCTTTCTAACAAGTTGCCAAGCGATGTTGATGCTACTAGTCCAAGGTACAAACTTTCAGAAGCATAGTCCCAGATAATACTTGATGGGTGTGGTTTATGCAAAATGACAGTCATGAATTTGGATATTCGACAAACTACCAGTCCAAATGTGCTGCTAAGAAAGTTTCAGTTATACTTAGAATGTGATCAGGTGTGGGAGATAGTGTCAATGAAAAGAGCCACTGGTAATACTTTGGACTTAATTTTTGTTTCCTTGTTCCAAACAACAGAAATAGTCTCTAGCTAATTTAAACAGAAATTTGTTGGAAGGCAATTGAGTAGACCAAAAATTTTCTAGAGATGCCAGAGAACCAGGTTTGAAAAACATGCAGGAATAGGGGCTGCATATCAGACTAATGGCTAAAATGTCACCCCTGAATTAGTCCAGTAGAACACTACTTCTGCAGCTTAAATCACCAACATTGGGTGCCGCACCCTGTTACTCCTTGTACTGGCTGATACAATCACTGCTTTAAAATTTTTTTCCCATCCCCGCAACTTTCACCTTTAGATTTTGATTCACAGGTTAGGGCCAGCCACCTGTCCTATCTGTCAAGGGAGGCTGGTAAAGTGAGTACCTAGACTTTTCAGTTTCTGTACCAAGAGGTAGATTTTGCCTCCTCCAGGTTATTAAAATATTAAGAATGTACCAAAATGTTACACATCCGGCGGAGATGACTTTTGACTTTTTGACCTTAAGTGAAAGGTAGAATGAAAATGCTGTCAGCAGAAATGGAGATGGTGATGTAAGAAACCAGATTAGAAAACTTTTTTTCTCTGCACACCAGTTATGCTATTTAAGTATGAATTGGTTTTGATAAATAACTCATTTTCATCTTAAGGAAAACATTAATATAGGCCTGAGCAAGACTGAGAAAACTCCAGGTGTTGGTGGCTAACTTAATTCTGGCTCTAAAATTCTCTTGAGATGGTGTTGGGGTGCATGTTGGAGGTACGGGGGTGTCAGTTGGATAAACAAGAAGCAAAGAAACAGGTATATTTGCAGTTTTCTTTTTCTATCATTATAAATTGCTTCCTTTCTTCTAGGTTAAATAAAGACAGTTTAACTATCTCAAAATTGTATAGGGCCTGGAGAACCACTTGGGATTTAGAACAGCTGAGAACCATGCAAAAAATAATCCAAGTCTCATACACAAGGAAATAGATTTGATGAAAAGCCTCAGAAGAGAGTCTCACACAGCCTAGTTGGAAAATAGAACAGAAGGAAAGCAATATATAACTAAAAGCTCCAATTACACAAATTACTTTTACATTCAAAACAAATAACATTACTGGAAAACTTTCTCTTTGCTGGAAGACATTTCCACATTCCAATTTCTACATTAAAAACAACATAATGAAAGTGTCCAAAATTGTATTGAAATGACCACAAACTCCATGTTTAGGCAGGACAGGATTGATTCTCACCCGAGGCTCATGGTTCCAGTTGTTTACAGTCAGCATCTGTTCTAATTATTCAGCATCTGTGCCTTGCTGGTTGTTAATATATTTATTATCACCTCTGCTAAAGTATGTATTTACTTGCCAAGTAGCAAAAAGTATATATAAATTAATAGAACAAAGATGAAAAGCATACATTATTTAATCTCATGTCGTTCTTAACATTGTCATTTTTGTACTTCTCCCCTTTTTTGCTTCTTTTTTTTTTTCTTTCTGCACCAAATCATAAAAGTGACTTTATCGTTACCTTCACCAGGGTCACAGAATTCAAAAAAACTTTCTTGCAGGAGATTTTTGGTGGGCATTTTGAAGAGATTTCTGGGGAGATTTGGAGCCACTGGATGACATTTTAGGAAATTGAACAAGGATAAATAAATTTACTGGCAGGATTAGATAGTCTGTTAAGCATTTCTTTGGTGTAAATTTTTGTGAAACTAAAATATTGACTAGTAGCCAAGCATGGTGGTACATGTCTATAATCCCAGCACTCAGAAGGCTGAGGCAGAAGGAGCATCATGAGTTTGAGGCCAGTCTGGCCTACATAGCGAGTTCAAGGCCAGGATGAGCTACATAGCAAGACCCTGTCTCGATTAAAAAAAAAAAAGGGGGGAGAGTAAATATTAAGGTATATCACTTTAACACAGTGATCATCTGTTAAGGGTAGAAATTGAAATGATCCTTGTAATCCTAGAACTGTCGGGCTGATCTAAAGTTTATTTATATTTACTAATAGTGAGTTATAAAGTTACGTAGCCTTTTAATAAAGAACTTTCACCTGGAAAGAGAATGGATTTCAGTTTTTGTGAGTTAAAAAAAAAAATGCTGGTTGCAGAAACAACTATGTTTTCTCAATAGAGGTCACTCAGAGTTTAACATGGTTGCTCCCTCCTTTGGCAAAAACAAATGAGGGATTGGTGTAATGTGGAGTAAAGTGTAGATATACTAATAATAGATTATATATTTAAGCACATTTATGTGCTTGTACTTTTTTGGTGCATTTTGCCTATAGAAACTCATTGCATTTTCACAACCACCCTATGAGGAAGGAACAACTAACTTGTCCATTTTTATAGATAAAAAGACCGAGACATAGAAAGGTCAAGTAACTTGCTTAAGGTCACACTACTTACAAATGACCAAACCATTTATATGCACACAGTCTGATTCTAGAGCCTATAGTCTAAGAAAGTGTAAGAATCATATCATGATTACACTTAGTAAGCCGTATTTCACTAATCTGCCTATGGAGTATAACATATACTTGTGAATCTAGATAATTGTACCGTGAGCCACTCCCTGAGGGAAATAAGAACCTTTTACACCCAGCCATTGTTTCTTAAGATACTGTTCCCAGAGTGCTGCTTCCTAGGGTACTGCTTCACTCATGCCTAGTGTTTTTCTTCCAGCCTTCTTGCCTTGCTTTTGTGATTGCTGCTGCCACACCCTCCTGAGAGCTTGCTGCTATGGGAGGCATAATTTTTTTTAATGCAACTATTTTAATGCTCCTGTTCTGACTCCAGGAAAGATATAACTACCTATAATTCCTAAAGTTCAATTGAGATCACTTAATGACTCTCAATAGTTATACTCACATGTGTAGTTTGTAATGCTGGTATCTTAAACAGAGGCATCTATAATTTGGGTCATTTTGCTGTGTACAGAACTTCACCAAGAATAAAGCAGAAGTACTTACCTTTGGCTCACCAGAAGTGTACTTCCCAGAATCCAGAGAGAACATACAGCTTAATTCTAATTGCTACCACCCCTGGGACATAAAACCAATTTTTTGTTAAAGGAGCATTGTGATGGGTGTGTAATACCCATTTTTAATTCTTTAGAATATTTCTATTGATGAATTTTTAAATTTAATTTTATGAATTTTATTATATTAAACTAAGTACTTAACAGGAAAAAAATTAAAATAGTGAATCTTTACTATTTATTGAGTGTTTATAACAAAGCATCAAAATTTTCAACATCAACTTTTTTTGGCTTGCAAAGTCTAAACAATAACAACAGAAATAAATTCCTGTATGAACTACAATGAAAATACTAATAGAACTCTACAACAAAAATAATCTTTACTTCAATTACCACACCTGAGGCCGTCTTCACACATGACAACAGCATGTTCCATACACACACGTCGCTTACACTGACAGCACATGTGCTTACTTTCCTTTCCTGTGTGGCAGGCCATTCTTGTCACCTCTCTTTTCTTCCTCTTTTGTCAGGAGCTTCCTACTATATTGTACAACGTACACTTACCAGGAAAATAAGACATCAGTACAATAAAATATTAAATATGTAATGAGTGCTTAGAATAGACATCAACATTTTCACATCAGCTGTTTACTTGCTTACAAAACCTAGAAGATAACATCAGAGATAAAAACCTATGTGAACTACAATGTAAATACAAACAAAAGTCTGCCACAGAAATAATCTTTGCTTCAACCATCACCCCCAAGGTGGTCTTCACATGTGCATGTTCCACGCACAAGTGTTGCTTATACTGATAGCCCATAGGTTTTGTTTTCCAGTCTTTGTTGTAGCACACAGCAGAACCTTTTTGTTTCTCCTGTTGTTGTAGTGGGTTGTTGTGATGTTGTGCCTGCCTGTTCACCTGTCAGCTCACCAGTGTGCTCCACATTTTTCTTCATTGTTGGTGGGAGTGTAAACTGATACAAACAGTATGGAAATCAGAATGGAAATTCCTCAAAAACCTAAAAATAGAAATTCCATTTGACCCAGCTATTCCCTTTTGCTATTCCCCTTTTAGATATCTTCCCAAAAGGGTTAAAAACATCATACCACAGCAGTGTATATGTACCTGTGTTTATAGCAGCACAATTCATAATAGCTAAATCTTAGAATTAGCCTATATGCTTATCAACAGATGCATGGATAAAGAAAATGTGGTATTTATATGCAATAGAGTACTACTCTGCTGTTAAGAAAGATAAACTTGGGGCATTTGTAGGAAAATGGGTGTACCTGGAGATACACTCACTAAAACCTCTTTAAGCTATCAGACAAAGCCTCACTAAGTTACCCAGGTGACTCCAGCTTGAGATCCTCCTGCCATAGCCTCCCAGCGTACTGGGATTATAGGTATACATCTTGATGCCTGGCTATGGCTGTAGTTTTAAATCAAATAAAATAAGTTTTTCTTAATGATAGGAAAATATATGAGACTTGTTAGTATTTATTTATATGTCAGGCTCAGCTATTTAAAAATTTATATTGTAAATAAATATCCCAAGCATTTCTTTCTCCTTCCCGTCAAAGCTAACTATCAGTGTCTTAAAGGTCTCTTCTCCCTCTTATTAGAATTTATGATTGGAAAAGGATCGTCTCAACTTTTCTTAACTATGTATGAATTTAATATAAACTGTCCCCAACGTATTTACATTTTTAGTTTTTCTAATTTATTCAGTCACTCAGGAAATATTTATTGAGCTATAAGCATAGTAGTGGCTGAGACCAAACTTATCAACAAGGTTTAAGAAGTGGTCAGATTTTAGGTTCATTATGATAGCCAGCGAGGGATTTCTAACGGATTGTGTGGGAAATCTGGGAGAAAGAACAAAATCGAGAATGACTGCAAGGTTTTTGATCCACGCAAATATCTGGTTGAAGTTACTGTAAGTAAGTCAAGTAATATTGTAAAAGAATCTTAGTTTTGGATGTGTCTGAGATGCTAATTAAATGTAGTTAATTTTATATATGACTCTGAAGCCCAAGAAAAAGATAAAGGTTAGAAATAAAGATTTGTAAATCATCAGCATATCGACCATGTTTAAAGTCTGTAGACTGGATAAGACCAGCCAAGATATTAAATACATATAGTTGAAAAAGAGTTCTGCATCCTGAGCCCTAGTATACCTCATTTTAAGATGTGGATGATAAGAAAGAAGCCACAGACACTGAGCAGCAACTAGTGCCAATGATGTGGGAGGTTATTGTGGCCAAAAATATCCTTTTGCTAGTGAAACTTTGATTATCAAATAGCTTTTTGATTGGCCAATGCTAATATTTATTTCTACAGGCTTTTATTAGTTGCCAGGAAGATTTTTACTCCTGATTACTTTTGAATGGTAAGACCAATGTACTAGATAGTTCACCTGTGGCGTTTTCTCCATAGATACACATGCACACACACATACAACCACACAACCATAAACACATGCGCGCGTGCGCTCGCATGTGTGCACTCACACACGCCCCTAAATTTTTTTCTTTTGTAATAGATCACCAGCTTTTATGTTAGCTTACATGTGGAAGGTAAGAATAAGTTTATCCAAAAATGTCACCATATTACCTGTATCATTTAGAGGTGCAGTGTTGTTTTACTAGGAGCAAATCAACTTTGTATATCATCTCAATGAAAATAATGCCTAAGAATCTCAGCCCTACCAGAGTTGTTGCCTAGCCCTTCTTTTCATTCATCGCTTTTACCCTTGGTAATCAATAACAGCTGTTCTGAAGCCTCTTTTTAAAGTGCAGCCCAAACTATTGATTTCACTTATTATTGCCTGCCCTCCCTTGCCTCTGGCCACAAATTAGTCTGAGTCAGAAAAGGTGGTGCGATAATAAGGCTATATATAGATTGTGCTTTTCTATTCCTTCCAAAAAGCTTTTTTTTTTTTAAACTAGAAGGTGATAAAAGCAAAGCTCAGTACCAGCTACAAGCTCTGTGTCCTAGTATTGAAATCCTTTGTTCTTTAAAACCAAACATGTTGGCTTTCTGTAGCCTGTTAAGTACGGGAAGCAATGCTTACCATGATTCATGTTTTCCTAAAGGTATGTTATGTCATTGTTCAAATTCATTGTGTCATTTAACAGAAGTGATTGTTTCTGACATCAACTCCCAAATGTAAAATATGCATGTTGGTTGTTTTTAATGTCTCTATTTTCTAAGAAACATATGGATACAATTGGCTTATAGAAATTAGAATAAGCACTGACTCTTTACGTATCTCTTATCTTGCCTGCATCTTTCGGCTCAGGATGTTTGGGGGTTATATTGTACTACCTCCATTGCTGTATGAGTGACTTCCATCACTCATAGAGCAAAATCAGTATGCCTGAGTTTTTCTGTTACTATGCGGACAGCTCCACTTGCATATATAGAGCTGGCAAAGAACAGAGCTGCTGCACAAGGAAAGGTCACAGTTGTGAGTCAGGGAACTAAGTCACTAGATGTGTATGGAAGGCAGTTGGTAGGGGAAGGAATAAGGGGAAGTGAGTGGGAACATTTTTTACTGAATTCTCTGACACCTCCACTCCCCCCCATTAAAATATCACAATATGCATTTTTATTTGAATATATTGTTTTTTAGTTAATGGTTATGTACTACATTAGATTTTGCTACCCGGGTTTTTGCAGTTTGACCTGTATCTTGTTGCACACCCTGTTTCATCTAGAAGGTAATGCTGGTGAGTCTTCTCTCACTTTGAAGCCCCAAACTAACTGGAAAAGTAAGTAGTTATTTACAGGGCAGTTCAGTGAAGTTAGCAGTAGGCTGAAACATGACTGTGCTACCGATATGTGCAAGTTCTTTATTAAACCTCATGGCCAGGGGCTGGAGATAATCCAGTTGCAGTAAAAGCAGTTCATCAAACGTGATTTGAAGTCTGCAAGGGGATTTCCCAGCAGATATATTTTGTTAATGCTGGTGCTAACCAATTTGATCAGAAGATGCAGGCTGCATCTGTATAACTGGTCACTACTCACATGCTTTAGCTGCTTTCATTAATTAAATCCCTTGAGTTTAATCTCAGACACCTACCACCTGAGACCCATCTCCAGACAGAGCCTTTTTTGTGGCACACAGCTGAACCAGGTCTGGACCCTTCTGTTTCATGTCAGAACAGATATTTCAGTTCTGAGGTTTTTTGTCCAACTGGATTCCTTGGTTCATTTGTTGTTTGCTTTACTTTGCAGCACAAATCAGTTTACCAAGCTAGCTGTTTGGACTGCCTAATTAAAACCTGCTCATTCTGTGTACAGGCAGCCTCCAAACCAAATACTGCCTTGCACAGAACTTGAATAAAAATGTGATTTCATTCATTAGAACAGACGGGCATTGTGAATTGCCACAGGCAGTCTGACTCTTGCTTTTTAATTGCATACCCCTGTGAAAGTATCCCCATCATGAAAGGTGAGGAGTGCCCAGAATCCCCAGTTTTTGAGGAATCCTATGGAAAGGATTGAGAACAGCCCTGGTACCGCCTTCATGGTGGCAGGTCACTAAGAGATACAGCTATATCGCGTACAACTCTTGGCCTCATAGGACACATGAGAATTCACTGTTTATACTGTTTTAAATCAAGATTTCATGCTAAGTACATAACCAGTTATTTGCCAACACAGCTATTCTTCTGACTGGGGACACTCTAGGTGGCTGGTTTAAAAACCAGTATTATCTCAGGTAGTTAGGTGCATTGAACTGTGATCATCAACATCAAATATTCACCCACTTATGTGGTATTTTTGATACTGTATTATTGGAGGAGCTCCATCATATTTCACTAAAGAATTTGGAATCTTGTTGATAAAATATAGGCAAACAGATAATTCTCCTGCGGTGTGATATGTTGTCTCTCAAATTTCTAAACTAGGTAAGTGGATAGATGAAGATACCATAAATAACCAAGATACAGAAATGTACAGAAGGGACATGTTGAAGGAGGGTAGAGATGGAGGGAGATACTAACCTGGCTTTCAGGTGCTCACAGGGCACCAAGGTTGAAGGGTGTAATAGGCAGTTCTAAACAGAACTTTCAAGACAGATGAGGAACTACTTCCTGCAGGAAGATATTATTTTGTTATGTCCCTATTATAAGGCAAGGCACAGTGCAAATAGGCTTTCAGAGGAGAGAGGGATCAACAAAAGTTTAGGTGTGGTGGTTACCATGTAATGTACCATGTCGAGCTACTGTCCAATTTTTAGAGCAAGCTGTTATCACAAAGGTTTGTTTTGCAAACTTCTTCAGAGATTAACCAGTGTATGAGTATTTCAGAGAAGAGCACTTGCTCATGGATTGGGTACGCATTTACAGGAGATTTCTATCTAGGTTCTTAGAATGTAATATTTGCAGTGTTGCCTGAACTAAACGTAATTTCCTTTTTCCCTTCTTATTGGTGCTTGTCTTGCCAGATCATGAAAGAGACAATTTGAAATATTTCAACTAGTATATCTAGATGGAAATGAATTGGTTTGTGAAATATCTTATTATTTGTAATGTAGAACTGAATGGAGATGATTGATAACCTTTATTTTTGCATGCAACTTCTTAGAAAGAGCAAATTGAGGATGTGTCTCCATTTATCTTAAGAATGAAATTCTTTCCCAAATGATTCTAAGTTAAAGACAATTTTAAAACCAGTGCCTTGGTAAAATTTTGAGACAGAATAGAATGTCACAGAATACAATAAAGAGCGAATTATCAGGACTTCAAGGAATTTTAGGGAGATTCATGTGTCTAGAAGTCTCACATTTTTTCATTTTAGACCTATTATGGACTCAGAATATCTTGACTTAGCTGATTATGCTCATTGGCTCCTCAGCAGCATTTTTATTTCCTCACAAAATTTTCTATTCTCCAAAGACCTCCAAGTTTTAGTATGTAGCCGAACTAACACAGTGTTCAGAAGTAAATGCCAACCTCAGAAGTAAGTGCCCCTTGTGCTCTATATATTATCATTTTACTAAACCCAGACTTTTCATAGGAGTCTGAAAATATTTCAGTGGTCAAAGAGAGGGCAGTTTGCTCATTTAAACCTCTTCAAATCCCATTCTGTCCTTGGTGTAAAAGTGCCAGCCTGTATTAGTAAGAATAAATGGGATACATCTATTTGACAGACCTAGAGCAGATACTGTCTGCTAAGGATTCACCACAGATGCAAGGAAAAAGTGTTCTCCCACTTCCTGGTTGTCTGATTGTGGCAGCCAAGATTGAATAGAAGAATACAGAGGAAACCCATGAAGAGGGAATACAGCTCAGAAATAACTTTTTAATAGTGAAGAGTCTGTTGTACTCCAGAGAAGACCCTAAAATTTGAGTTTACACAAGAAGTTTCTGAAAATTTCCCCTACTACACTCATCTGGGTAAGTTTAAAATGAAGTACAAGCAAACCATTGACTCTTCATAAAGAAAAAAAGAAAGAAAGAAATAAGGAAAGCCTACAGCTTGGCATGATTTAATTCAGCTGTCAATCTTAAAAGAAACTGAGCAGATTATGAGGCATATTAAATTTGCATTCCAACTGTGTGAGAATGTTAGCCTCCTCATAGAGCACCCTATTCTGTACAGTGGCTTCTCAGGAAGGGCCTTCTTTGTAGACAAATTCTCCATGGCAGGTCTCAAATACAGGATTTGCATTTATATATAAAAGACCATAACAAGTTAATTTTTTAAAAAAGCTCTTTTCATTTTATAAACAAATTGGTTCTAAATAACTTTTCAGGTAGAAATCTTCAAGTTCATTTTATTTATTCAATAGTGATAATATCAACTGGTTTTCATCTTTTCTCATATTTCTATTAACTTGAAAAAAAGCATCAATTTCACCAACTGATATTGGCTTATTTTTAAATAAAATAAAAAATTAATAAAAAATTAATAAAAAGCTACCAACTAAGAAGAGCCAGAGTCCTCACAGATTCAATGCTGAATTCTGTAAGCACTTTAGTGAAGATCTAACACCAGTATTCCTCACACTCTTTGATGAAATTGAAAGGGAAGCAGTAGTCCCAAAGTCATTCCTGGAAGCAAGCATTACCCTGATTCCAAAGCCGGAAAAGAACCCAACTGAAAAAGAGAACTACAGATCAATTTCTTTAATGAACAGAGACACAAAAGTCCTCAATGAGATACTGGCAAACAAAATACAACAAATCGTCAAAAGATCATACATCATGACCAATTAGGATTCATTGGAGGGATACAGGAATAGTTTAACCTACACAAATCAACAGATGTAATTCACCACATAAAGAGAAGCAAAGACAGAGACCATGTGATCGTCTCAGTAGATGCAGAAAAAGCATTTGACAAAAGTCAGCATCCATTCATGATTAAAAACTCTCAAGAAAATAGGAATACAGGGTCTTTAACTTAATTTGATAAAAGCCATCTGTGACAAACCAGTTGCCAACATCATACATAACAGTGAGAAACTGAAAGCTTTCCCTCTAAAATTCAGGAACAAGACAGGATATCTGCTATAACCACTTTTGTTCAACATAATTCTTGAAATACTAGTTAGAGTAATTAGACAAGAGAAAGAAATTAAAAAGATATGGATAGGGAAAGAAGAAGTTAAGTTATCATTAATTGTAGATGACATGATTCTCTACCTAGAAGACACTAAAAATTCCACCAAAAGACTCCTACAATTAATTGCCAAATTCAGTAATGTAGTAGGATATAAAGTCAGCACTCAAAAATCAATAGCATTCCTGTATACCAGTACCAAATTCACTGAGAGGGAAATTAGAAAAACAGTATCTTTTACAGTAGCACCAAGAAAAATAAAATACTTAAGAATTATCCTAACCAAGGATGTGAAGGACCTTTACAACAAAAACTATAATACTCTGAAAAAGGAGATTGAAGAGGATATCAGAAAATGGAAAGATATCCCCTGTTCCTGGTAGACAGAAAGAATATAGTTAAAATGGCCATATTTGCAAAACTGTTATATAGATTTAATGCAGTCCCAATCAAAATAACAATAACATTTCTTACAGACCTGGAGAAAGCAATCCCAAAATTAATATGGAACCAGAAAAGACCTAGAATAACAAGAGCAATTCTGGGCAACAAGGGAAAAGCAGGGGACAGACTTCAAGTTATACTATAAAGCTACAGTCATAAAAACAGCATGGTATTGACAAAAACAAACAAAAAACAGACTTGTAGATCAGTGAAATAGAGTAGAAGATACAGAAACAACTCCAGGCATGCTCAATTATGTGCTCTTCGCTGAAAGAAAGATAGCCTCTTTAAAAAATGGTGCTGACGAAACTGACTATCCACATGCCGAAGGTTGAACCTAGACCCATATCTTTCACCATACACTAAACTGAAATCAAAATGGATCAAAGATCGAAACATTAGAACAGAAACAATCAGTTGGAAGACAAAGTAGATAAAACTCTTGAAGACATAGTTGTAGACAAAGACTTTCTGAATAAAACCCTGATTGTGCAAGAAATAGTACCACAACTCAACAGATGGGGTCACGCTAAATTAAAAAGCTTTTGCACAGCAAAGGAAACCACCAACAAAGTAAAGAGACAATCTACAGAATGGAAAAAAATTTTGTCAGCTACCCTTCAGATGAAGGACTAACACAGAATATATATAAAGAACTTAAAAAAATTAGACCCCCCCAATTTAAAGACTCAGTCAAAAAATGGACATCTGAAATGAGTAGACACTTCTCAGATAATCAAATACAGTTGGCCAGTAGATACATGAAAAAAATGTTCAGCATTGCTGGCCATTTGAGAA